>NIUQ01000323.1:0-55206 GCA_002796945.1 Plectus sambesii
CCCAGGCAGGCTAATTGTATAAAAGTAAAAAGGTGAACTCTTCGCAATCGGACGAGACGAAGGAATGGATAATCGGGTTGATACTTGACGGGCATTAGAAGAAGCAATAAGCGATCGATCAGCTGTTGTCCTTGCAGGGATGCGTAGCCCATATGCAGAAAGACGCCAAATAGCACCGCCGTTGGTATCAGCTAGAAAGTGAACAACAAATTTGACTTACAAATTATTCTTATCGAAGAGCAATTGGGACTGAAAAAGATGCGATTATTGTACAAGCCATTCTTTGGTCGAAAAGCCGTAGTTCACGCTATTCTTCTCTTTGATCATTCACTTTTGCGAGATTAAATAGTGGTACATGTACATTCTCACTGAGTTTTGTTCCGAGATATGGGAATTAGAAACAAAATGTTTGCATTATGCTGTTTTGAAAATATAATACGGCAAAGGCAGGATTCAAACTTCCCCCGCCGATAAGCAGGACGGCGATATTGATTTTCTGTTAACCTATGGCGTGCTTAGTGTCTTTTCAGAGTGCTGTAATGTGAAATATACTCTTGATTTACAGGTTCATGGGTCGTCACCAAGATTGAATGCAAATAATATTCCAGATCTCTAACGCTATCCTTCCAACTTCATTCATCAGGGCCGGATATTCCGAATACGCCACACACGCAAGCGTACGCGTGCCTGAATAGTGTATTTGCGCTTATGGCGAGTCATAACAAAAATCCTGATGTGAGGCGTTTTGTCTACGTCCCTCTTCATTGTCAACAGTAAATTTGACCGTACTCGAATAATGGGCGCTAAGAATACGGTAGCACCGATGAGCAGAGCCGCGACGAGACCGGTGACTCGTTGTTCATTTGTGCCGAGAAAAGTCGGTCGTTCGCCGGGTGCGGCGACGGTCGACTCTCTTCGTAGACTGTGTACATGACTGATCGAAAGCACTGTCGCCGCGACAAAGAACGGAATGCCCAATGTTGCACACACCATTATTGTGACTGACAAGACCAGCAGATCCAGATGATAGCCGAAGCCTTTCTGTAAAGGTAAAGTTACCAGTTCCGTTAGAGCCACAGAGAGAAACACTCAGAACGGCTCCTAAGGCAACATAGCCATATATCATGAATGTGACTTTTCAAGAAACCTCAGGGCGCTTTTCTCATTTTAATTAGGTTGAAGCAGATAATTCTAAAAACTTGATGTTTTTATCAGTAATCTACGATAAAAATAGTGAAAATATGGCGCCAGTAATGCAATAAACTTAGATTGGGCACGGATAAATCAAAACGACCTTCAGCTTGTTGTCCTTGCGATTGACAATAACAGCAGTGATTTGCTGATCCATGAAGATTAAAATGCTGAATAAAATTGCAGGTATGATAGTAGCAGCGCAAACCCACAAGGGAATCTTGCCAATTGGCTGAACAACCCAATCGCGCTCGGGATATGTCGGCTGCAAAATGTAAACCAGCGTATATTTATTGAAAGCGTGATAGCTAAACATTTCGCATGAGGTAAGTTGAAATTTGAGTCGATACATAAGCCGAAAATATTAGGAGGTTGCTCTTATTTCTGCTGTCCCTTGAACGGCATCTGAGAAAGACATGTTGCACAAAAAGGAACAGGATTT
Source organism: Plectus sambesii (assembly GCA_002796945.1). Taxonomy (NCBI): domain Eukaryota; kingdom Metazoa; phylum Nematoda; class Chromadorea; order Plectida; family Plectidae; genus Plectus; species Plectus sambesii. The sequence continues at coordinate 1,634 of NIUQ01000323.1, forward strand.
CTTAGAGAGAAAAAATTTCGCAGAGCCTGGCAGCACTTCAGAGCAGAAAAATTTGAAAATGACTGACCTTAAGCTCAGTGGGAACGTCAAGCGTTGGTAGATCCAGTCCAACAGTGTGCGCAACAACGGTGAGCAAAACTATAGCGATTACACTGGAGAAGTTGCTAATCATTTCTCGCATAGCGGTAGAGAAAAAACGCGACGTCTTGATAGCTTTTAACAAAACTATCAACAGAAACGTGCCGAAGAACAGAAGAAGTGAGAAGAGAAATATGTCGGGCTTGAATCGACACTGATCACCAGTCAGAGTTCCATTTTTCATGAGACACGCTAAAGCAAAGAACGCGTTCAGATTTAGTGTGCATCATTATTATCGAGATCAATGAGGCATTGTAATGTTAACAGTACTAGCAGTGGTATGATTTGGCCAGCGCTGGTCAGATATCCCCGACAACCGCGATGCGCTTCGTGTTGAGAATGAAAATAATTCACGTTACATTCGCTGATCGAGTAAAAATTTACGCGCAAGCAACAGTTCAGTTCTCCTCACACCACTAATCGCACTTTTCGTCAAAAAATGAGCGTATTTATGTAATAGCCATTCCAAGCTAGCAGTTGAAACCATTACAGGTGACGCATTCAAGCTCGCCGCGCCGGCGGTTTGCAACCCAAATATCTCAATTGATATTTTTAACGCGCGGCCCGCAGGAAAATTAGTCAACGGTTGTAATACGGACTATAAATTGAGGGAGTCAGGATGGTGGGCTGCTGGAAGCATCCACGATTGTCGAAGGGTTTACAATTGCCGAAGCTATATCAATGAATGCATTGAAGTGGAAACAGAGCGAAACACTTCTTGCATGAATTCAGTACACATGGAAAAAACTGGTATCTACTTACATTTCGTAAAATTTTGCTGTCCGTAGATATAGCCTATGTTTGATTCGGAATTTCCACTCCATTCACAAGTGCAGGGACTGTCGAGCAACTTCTAAATATGATATAAATGACATGTTGAATCAGGTACTTTCAAATATAGTAGTAGCAAATATAGAGTTGAATTTGGGATCACTGAAATCCTGAATTTCGCGATGTCCCAATTTTTTGTCACTAAAATACGAATTTTGGTCCCTCAGCCAATCCCAAGGGAAAATTAAAACTGATATCTGCAAATTTCAGTATTAACCTCTGGATTTGTAGTTAGTGGTGCTTCGACGGCGATATCGAGTACGGATTCGAATGCTTGCAGGATAAATAGTACCGAAATCTGAAAATTATTAAATGAAAGATATAGTATTACTGAAACGTTTTGAAAATAAATTGACTTACAAGAATTGCAAAACATTCTTCCGTGAAACGCGTTATCAGCGCAACTAAAGCAGATAGATCGAATGCGATAATTATGATTAAAATTGTAAACGTCCACGTCCCAAGCCACCATCTTGTCGCGAGAAAGTCCCAGTTGTTTGATCTGAAATGTGGCAATGGTAAACTTAATTTTTTAATTTTTCTGCAAGATGTTTGAGCAATTGTGATATCGAATGCAGTATCTCGAAGAGTAGTCAGTATTCTACACAGATATTTTAACTTATACTAAAATAATTTGGTACGTTAAGGTATTATTATTATTTAGACATAGAGCATTACTTTACTCTTTGCCAAATTAATCGCGTTTAGCGCTAACGAGGAAATGCAAAGCAGCGCAAGAGTACTATTCAAACCGAATAAATAAGCGATTCTTACAAGCAGATGTTGTATAAGATGTGCTCAAAAATGAGAACAGGTCCAGTAGCAGAAAGAACGTTTAAAGGTTGACCGGAAAACAGTGAAAAAACCGCTCCACATATTAATCCCGACAAGAGCGTTTCGATGACGCCCTGAAATATGCAAATGGTGTAAGCAAGCATGCATATTCAAGTATATAGTAAGCATCACAGCCATTGACCGAGCAATACTTCAGGTTTAAACGGAAGTTTTACTCGTGGAATCTTCATTTTCATTGCGTTTTGACAGAAAATGTTCCAATGCGAGACAAAAATTACATTAAAATTGTTGCCGATTCAAACCGTTGAGAGTGCCACATTCAAACTTTCCGCGTTAGGCGCGCTCAACGTCAATTGAGTTACTGATTATTTTCTTAAAGTTGGGAAGCTGGAAAATTGGTCAACGGCTATGACGATATGAGTTTACCATTTGTCCTTGCAGCTGACTGCTCATTAGTGCGCCGAACGTGACGATATTTGTGAGCAGAGCGAGGTACAGAAACAAACTTGTGGCAATCGTCTGATTAATATTGCGCCATTTCAGAGCATCAGTAAAGTCTGACTTGAAATGTGGTTTTTTTCGCTTAATGTCCGCGATTAAGCCACCAAACAGTCTGCAAATTCATTTTGAATTTTTTCAGACATAAAAATAGAGGGAAAATGGAATGTTATACGCTCTAGCACATGGAGAACCCTATTTCGAATAATTTGAAATGATTAGATCAACAGTTATGATACGGACTGATCAGTCTATCACTTGAAAGGAGAAAAATCTTTATACTGAAATTTTGCATAATAACAGAGACGAGTAAAAGATTAACAAAATCAATTTGCGACCTTCCAGTTCTAATAAGACCAGAAGTCACTGGGGAATGATGTTTGTCGTCAGCGTGTTCATTTGCTAGCTTTGAAGCCAGCGCTCTTCGTTGATTCTGAAACAGAAATATGAGATTCACGGACAGAAATTGCAATTAGATACTTTAAAGCAGTAGTTAGGAGTGTGAAGATCAATTCAATCTAAGAGTCTGAAAAAAACTAAGTTTCATATACAAAATTGAGTGCGAAGTATTGAGCATTGAATTACACTTAACTCAACTGTTGCGCACTGAAATTTTCACTCTCATAAAACAAAAACTGTTAAGAAATGTAGGCGAACTGTTGAACTTAAAACTCTCATGGAAGCGAAAATTGGAAAAATTGAGTGATGATAATGTAAATTGAGTGTTAAGTATCAAGTGCTGAAATAATACGGACTTCTAGATGCCAAAGTTAAGTCTAAGGCTTTTAAGTAAACTATCGCTCTGGAAAGTAGCCAAATTTGAATACAGTGAAAATTCAACATGTGGATAGTATAATAACTGAACGTGCCTGATTATCGACGCGATCAGGGGGTTCGAGTGCCTGTAGAGGACTCCATTTTCCTGGTGGTATGACTAGTGAGCTGGACAAGAGCTCGTCAACACCGTGGCAAAGGTCGTGCACTTCTTTTGCGCGGTAAGCGACTGCTTTATAAACCTGAAAATATATTATGGGAAATAGTCGTATTTTCTCGTGAGACAAGTTATACTAAGTAGCAATATTTAAAGGAAATGTTACCTCGTCGGTAAGCAGCACTCCAAACGTTCGACCCAAATTCAAAGCCGATTCATGAACATCGTGAACGTAAGTTGGCGTCATAATGAAGACAAAAAAACGAATCGGTAAGCTGGCCTAAAATTACGCAACAATTAATTACCGAAATCTATTCAGAACAAATTCTCTATCATCGCGCTCATTTAATCATTGTTAGAATATTTTTAAACAAAGAGGAATGAACGAGCGATAAGCCTCCATATTCGACGCAAGCCTTAAGGTGAGCTGTCACGTGTGTTTAAGCTTGGAACATTAAGATAAACCACTTTTATATCAGGTAATAAGTGTAGTAAGCAGAAGGATTGAGTCACAAAGCCTCCTGTTGCTTGATTTGAACAACTGAAAAACCGCTGAATATTGGGGTCGCATCTCGCTTGATAGATGCTCACAGCGCCGATAATGATATTTGTGCCAATGTATGGTCGATGAAAACAAATGATTGAAGAAAACTATCAGTAAATCTCCCCAATGCTGCTCTTTTAGACGAATTGAAATTGCAATACCTCAAGTAATTGGTCAGCGTACAGCGGTTCTGACAGTCGAACAAAAGCAAATGCGCTTTTTTGTAGTGGTTGCGCCTTCGCTGTGAAAATTGCTGCTCCTTCTGTTCCATCCGGCAGTTTTTTCAGCAAATAATCGGCAGCCTGTGCGACCATAATGAAATTATACTGCTTAGTAAGCAATACGGTACTCTGGCAGATCGCTAAGCGCGCTACATCGTGATCAAAACTTACATTCAAGCAACATAAAATCTATCCTCCATAGTGTCAAATGCAACATGTGATTATTAGTACATACAGATGACATTGTTCTTTTCATATCATTATCATGTCTGATATGCTCCTCTATAGGCCACTTTCTTTTCGATTAACATATTGCATGTTCTTGCCACTTAAAATGACCAGTCACAATCAAACTAAGGACAGAGGTGTTAAATTCACTCGCTCTGCATTTAGCAGTTATGAAGGATGGCTCACGGTAGGTAAGTGAGGTGTAAGTGCCTGGTACCGTACTACACCTTAACAAATCAACTACGGTATCCCGCCGGTGTCTAGAGAGCGCGGCAATTTCGAATGTCATACTTAAAATGGCTATTAAAGAGCAACAAATAAGAAACTTTTATTTTGAATTGGCGCATTCCCTAAATTCAATGAAAGTACGCACTTTACCCCCGAATTCAGCTAAACTGTTTCGCCAAGCTGCTTAAAGCGTGTTACGCCATAAACAATGATACCATTGGGTTTTTTGTAGTCGCTTCCGAAGCACTATTGGACGAGAAGTAAGATTCAGATGCGCTTTCACTGCTTGGCGTCGACGAAAGTTTGCTTTTGTCTGTATTTTNGTTTTTTGTAGTCGCTTCCGAAGCACTATTGGACGAGAAGTAAGATTCAGATGCGCTTTCACTGCTTGGCGTCGACGAAAATTTGCTTTTGTCTGTATTTTCTGTCGAAGAGTCATCCGCTATTCCATCAGTCGAAACAGATGTTGGACTTTCGTCTTCCACGCGTTGTAATTCGCAACATTCGTCATTAACAGAAGACTGCGTTGACGTCCCAACTTTTTCTTCGAGCTGTTGCTTGCGCGACTTTTCCAAGGACTCGCCTGAAGCGCTGACTATTGGCCTCATGCCAAGACAAAAGAAATTTCCAAGTTCAGCCAAATCGTAGGCGTTCTTCTTAATTTTTTCGTTTACAGTTTGCAAAGATGGCAAAATTAAAATATCTCTAGGTGAATAAAATATAGGCTAGTTTAGTAATCCACTGTTGCGCACAATATGGCCTTTTAAGCAAGAAATCTACTAATTGACTGTTGCTATGACGACAGCCAATCAGAGAGTTTGGTTAAGGGCGCCAGCGGTCAGCGATAAGCTATGACAGCAAAGTTATTATAGCACTTACTCGTTATGCTCTTAGCGATGACCTGCTTTATCGCTTTGCCGAATTTCTGCGCTCTTTGAGGCACAGTCAGGTGCTTCTTTCTGAGCATAAATAAATGACGGAGGTTCACGATATCTTTGATGCTTTCGACGTGTCCTCCTTCTATCCAACTGTCAACGACGCTATCTGTGCAAAAATTACTTTTAAAACACAGGTATATCACGTTTTATAAAAATTAGAATAAGTCAGATATTGCCTTTATTCAATTCTCAAACTGCACAATGTGGGCAGTATTCAAGAGCCGATGCTAAAAATTCATTATATCCAAATCAAGTCTCTCAAAGCTTTATTTGGAGCCAAATTAAGCATTTAAAATTTGCAAAACGGAATACAAGCCCCGGGCTTTTAATCAGTTAAACCTTCAGTAAAACAATTGATTACTGCGTATCTTGAAAACGCTACAAAGCTTAGATACAGAATTTATTTACTCACCAACTACGTCTGAAAACTTGCTGGCATGAAGGTTGAGCAGTACAGCTCCTTTTTCCAAACAAAAGCGAGCTTGAAGCAGGGAGGGCGGTGACAATAAACTAATATGAGGTTTCGACCATCTTCGACCATCTTCCAGAACAGTTTCCTAAACACTAATGCATCAGTGCGCCGATGAATGATGAAAAGAGCCACAAATCAAGTATCCACTTTTTTCTAACAATCACACAAAGTGGCGATTACCCTGATATTTAGCAATCCCTTTCGATTCGAGCTACATTTATAAGGTTTTAATTAAGTGCATAAGCTGCTGCTTGCCTCATACTTGATCCATCGTGCGGCCTCAAACCAGACGTCATCGTTTGGTTGGCGAAACTTCAGCAATTCGGCAAATACGGCCGGCGTAGTAACATTTTCGAGAGGCAGTGGCTGTACTAATTTTTGAATTCGATCTAGTGGCCCTGCAACGACCATGATTAATGACCACTTAACAGAGCACGAAATATAAGAGGGCTAATAGAAAATTGCAAGCAACATATAAGTAAGGAGACACTGAAGGATGTTTAGGTACATTTTTTCACTACAATGAGATCCACTATCAAAGCTAATCAAAACAATCCATTAAGGAACAAAATGAAAAGAAATGCACTAAACCTCCATCGTAATAGCCGGTGCAGATTCTCTGCTCAGTAAGGTTGTGTCCGTGGAGTAGATCTGATTCACTTATTTCGCAGTTGGCAGCGGTCGACAAGGCCGACTGACTCCTATCGCAGATTATCGAAGGCATTCCCTCCTCATAGGCAGGTTATAGTAACATTCAAACGTTCTTGATTGATCATATGAATAAAAAGTGATGAAGACTATTTCTCCGACTAGGCGCCTTTGTATGTTATATATGTATGCGAAACGAAAACAACACGAAATGTCATCGATGATTCAAGGAGCGTGTCACCAACGCAATGCAAAGGTTGGTGGAATTTTATATGATTGCCTATTATTTAGGCGATTAAACAACAGAATGTCTTGGCTGCTGCGAAATTCGTCACAAAACAAGGTAACGCGCGAGCTTTATTCATTCTCAAGACAACCTTGTCCGCAATCGAGTAAACGGCGATCGACGCCGATCTGTTTGCGTTGTCTGTGTGACGACCTAAGCCCCCACTTTATGCTTTCCTTCCCTGCAAATATTTGTTCACACAGGGATATAGAAAAATCCTCGACGGATGCGAGTAAACCTATGTACTACTGCGACTCGACAAATATGTTTAGGTTACACAATGCCGAGTTTGCCATTGGCTGAGCGCCAGGTTGTTTAATCGTAAATCGTGTCGATTGACGATATTTGATACTAGTTATCGAAAATGGGAAAAAAGATATTCTTGGTAACTGATCGCTCCTATCTCTTATGCTTTGTATGATGAATGAATCTAGGCAGCAAAAGCAAGGGATAACTGTCGCTCTTGAATTCCAATAGTAGACGTCGCAATCAACCGATCGAGTAACGTAGCTTTCGTTCGATAAGGAAAATATGGTAGTTATCGCCGTAAATTACTCACCTTGCGAGTCTCCTTGGCTCTGCAATAACCATCAAAAACGAGCCAGACAACGTGCGTTCTGCAATACTCAGCGCTCGTTCTTGCATATGAAAGGAATGTCCGACCACTGACTCCCTTGAAATGCGATTGCAGAGATTTCAAAGCAATGAGATGGTCGATTATTGTGGCACTTTGTACTTTGTAGTTTGCAATGCTCATCTGTGCGGTCAAAATCGTCGATTTCAATTTTTATAATTTCCTTTCGCAAAAGAAACATCTGATTGAAATAATCTGACCAACCGAGCTATATACGCTCCATAACTTACACGCTATATAATACGATTCTGGAATTTCTTAGCTTTGAACAGCGCAACTCAAAGCAAAGTTGCAAATATAAAGAGCGGTAATAAGTTAAAAAGGCAGCTTACTGAAAAGTCTGCGCCATTGAAGCGTGCGTGGTTCACAATATGTATAGCTCGGTTGCGCAGACGGATAGAAGCGATCACAAAACCGATGCAAAACACAGCGCGCAAAAGAATAACAATGTCATGCGAGGAATTTTTTGGCAGCGTTATTTCTGGCAACGCCCTGGGCGGCCATGACGTGTTTCTCAGTGAGGGGATAGACAAGCATGTGACCAGCGGAGAAGGCCATGGCGGTAAGGCGCAGAGCATATTGAAATGCCTCGAGCGTCGATGGGCCCCTACAGACGCTGTCGCGTTCGTAGGGATCGACGATGTGCAACCTGCCGGTCCCACCAATGCTCTGGTTTGGTCTGAAAAAATTCGAAAAATAACTAACGCCAGTAAGGCAATTTACCACTGCCATGCAAAAAAATTGACTTCGTGTACAGCCACTCGCTGCTTATGCGCCCCTTATGTGTTGCATTGGTGATGGCATATATAGGCTTACTTGTGTTTGGCGCTTGTTGAAATTCGTGTTTAGTAAGTTAACAATTCGTCAAAGGATTGGTCGTTTTATACGGCACCGACCGCGCATTCGGTGGATTGCTCCAAACGACATTACGTATGTTACAACCCAACGGCTCCCCCCCATCCATCCGTACACTGTTCACAACAAATCATTCAAAAACCATCACACAAAGAGCTCACCGCTGCTCGCAGACGCCTTTGTCGATAAAGAAGGCCATAAGCTGCAGGTCGACGTGAGAATAATAGTCGACCAATTGTACTGCGAGCTCGCCAACCCGGAGCTTACACTTGCTCGTCCAGTTCAAATCTGCGGGGGATTCGCTGCGGTCAAGAACGGACACGAGTACGTCGTCGAGTGAGAGGTTCGCCCCCACAAGATCAGCGTGAGTTCGTGCCAGGACCGGCAGGATGGGATTCGCCAGCGCCGATTCACATTGCAGGAAATGGATTACCAACATGGTGATGTGGTAGCTCGACAACTTTCCCGTCAAACTGTTCTTCGCCTTCAGCGCTGTCAGCCACTGCTGCGCCCACATGTTCAATTGGCCGAAGCGTTCGTCCGCCTGCAGAGAGATGACTATGGTTACTTTGGTTGGATTCGGGGAAAACTCGCCTTTTTAACCCCCTTCGATCACTTTTATTAAACTAAATCTGAATGTAAAAATGTAATTACATTTCTAAATTAATATTAATTTCATGAAATTAAGCTCAGAGCTCTCAGGACGGAAAATTTTCGTTTTAATAGCAATTGAAACTACGGTCACTGCATTTACTGTTGACCGTTCATTACACTATTAAAAAAAGATTATATAATACTGCAGCTTCAGACCGCAAGAAGCAAACTGAACTGAATTTTGAAGTCCATTTAAATAAGGACCATGCAATCAGTTTAAGATTCGAGCAAACTCGTAAAATAAACTGACCATAACATAATGTTTGACGAGATTTGTGTTACGAATGGACTTTTCATTTCCAAACTGGATGTCCATGCATAGACCCGACTTGAAAACTAGGGAAATGACGGGAACGCGCGCGTGGGGTATTGCTTGCGACTTTGTCCAATCAATCAGATGTCCCAACGTTTTGCTTCTTCGAATCAATCCAAACACTTCTGCCATAAACTTTCTGCAATAATGACTGTCGTTATGAATCGCATTCAGCGCAAAATTTCTCATTGTATCTTAAAGAACGCGAAGATTTTTGCACTGTCATAACACGTTTTGTGAATAAACGAGTGATGACAGCGCAGAAATGTAATTCTATTCTTGCATTTTACCTATTCACGAGTTATTTGAAATTGACTCCGGGTGTGACAGTAATCGAGCTAAAGGGCGACCGGTACGAGAGAGTTCGCAAAGCGATTCTCACCTGATTACAATGATTGTATTCATATAGCACCGTACGGCATTGTTATGACCACAAACTCTTACGTAACGCAGTTCAACTTACGCGCATCCGATTACGGTAGCCTTCGTGTATCCGTCGCCCTTTACCCCGATAAGTGTAACAGTGGCATATTAGTACAATACCTTCTAAAGGCGACCTCGAAGAACCGCCGCTCAAATTCGGCGCGACGATTAGGGCGGGACTCGTTGAGTAAAAGGCAGAGGTCAACATCAGAACTGGGACTAAGGAGTCCACTGCCAAATGAGCCGACGGGAACGAGAGTGGAATCGTGACAGACGGCGCGTTCGAGCTGCTCGACGATTCGCAGGCGGTCGGTCGCGATCGCCGCGTACTTATCGCAGATAAGCTTACGCTGCTGCTCGATTGAGTCAGAGAACGCTGCCAATTGCTTTGGATGAGTTCGACGCAGTTCTGCCAAAAGAGATGTCTCCAACCGCCGCTTTGCTCTCGTCGACAAATAGCGTGCGCACTGTCGACGCAGCGTACATGTACTGCTGAACATCTGAAGATACTTGTCTAAGCATAAGGAGGAAGTCGCGATTTTATTTCTAATATACCGCGTATAAGTCTTTCATCACAGTTTATAACTCTTGCGCTCATTTCGTCAATCTTGCATTCTGTTAGAACGCTAGTTCGACAAAACTGCATGCAAGATTGACAACATGAATACAAGAGTGATGAACTATGATGAAGGTGGTGTATCTATTCGCTATGTTAAGCATACTCAGCAGTTTTCTTAAATTTAATGATGAGATTCTTTAAAAATGAATCGTCTGATTGTTACAAAAGTATAAAATTAACAAGACCATTTAATCAATAATATATGGAATAGAACGTGTTTTTTGGAATTATATGAAAACGGTCTAGGAAACAGTCGAGATTGGTTATCACGATTAAATTGCTGCTTGAGAAATGATATCAATGGTGTTAACAGTTGTTAGAAGCTTAAAATGAAGTTCAGATTAGGACCAGGACCATTAATACAATAGAAATAATGGTAGATATGAGAAATTTTCTCAGCGAATCCAACTTTCGATCAATCGTCTCTATTGAAAAAGCATCTTCCATCCGACATCAACTTATATTCTTTATTCATATACTTTCATTGTTCGAATATTCTTTTCCCAAGAAAGTTCGAAATCTCAACGACACAAGTAACAATAGATGAGTCGGAGCCATATCGCGAACTTAAGCTTAAGTCGTACTTTACGAATACTGTTTCGCATAGCGTTAGGTATGACTTTAGCTAAAGCACGCGATATAAAACCGACCCAATGTCATAACAATTGGATGGTATCCGTCACGATTGTTGCGCCAGTTTTTCCACCTGGCCCAACCAAGTTTTCTTCGCACCATCATCGATCATCGCCAGAGCGTTTTTCATCGCAAAACAACCAACGATCATATTTGACTTGATCAAACTATCGACGGCGGAAGATGCAACATGCCGGGCGGCAATTACGAATACTTCGGCGAGAAAGCCGACTTCCCATCGCGTGACAGCGGGTTGGCGAACTGCCAAGACGAGCCAACCAATCAGATTCGCTCGACGGCAGAGATCGACGGCGATGGAGGGATGGTGGACGGCCGCCTTGACGAGCCTGAGTATCAGGGCGCGCGAACGGTGATCGGCTAATGACGTCGCGAATTGGCTCAGAATCAACTTGAAGCCGAATCTGAAGAGATGGCGGATGTGATTGTTTGTATCGCTCGATGTATTAAGACAACAATATTAAACAATATAATTTGTTTCTAAAGGCATTTGAGGAATCGTTCAAAATTACCGGTACAAGCGAATTTCATTTTTTGAAAAGATACGCTCTGGGACACAAGCGCCTAACACCAGTTGGCCGATATATGCCATCACCAATGCAAAACATAGAACCTAAGCAACGAATGGCTGCGCACGTCGTCAATATTCTATTTTTTGCATGGCAATGGTAAATTGCCCTACTGGTGTTAGTCACTTTTCTTTGGGACCGACAAAAATTGCCGGTTAAGGCTAAAACGGTATACACCAATTCTACTGTTGTATAAACAGCTTTTGAACAAAGGTACCTCTTTTCTATGACATTATAGTCATTGGGTTCGCGAAGTCCGTCAGCGAGTAACTGAAGAAGCCAATGACGCTCTCGCTCAAAGTGCTCTGTAGAGGAGCTAAGGAGGAGCTTGTACATCTCTGGCACATTGCCAAGATCGAGCGTCGGCTTCAGCACAAGAAAGGCCATTAATGAAGGATACACGGGATCTTCTGGGTGTAATAGCAGTTTGCTCATTCGCGCGAGGAAGTGAGATACCACTAAAAAATATGCTGATACAGGAAGAATATTTCATAAAGGGTTTGCTTACAACAATTTTTCGTTTATGGCGGTCACGTGTGGTCAATAACGAATTTGCGTCCTACTACGTGCAATATAGGACGTAAATCGTTTACAAAGATAATTATTTTACAGCGATTTTCGATATTCTCATCCCTCCCTCTACAGTGACATAATTTTTTCTCTTTTTTTTTATTGTAGCTGTAAAGAATCCATATTTTAGGAAAAGAAATTTGAAAAACAGCCTCCCTATACTTTGCGCATAAAATGGCAAGTTGCGTTACGAGTCAAACAAATACTGTAGGGGTAGAAATTATTCGGTGGTATTAAATTTCGGTGATTTCGGTGGTTCGGACGACCACCGAAATTAAATACCGCCGAATTGATCGCACTGGGCCTTTCACCGAAATTAACTACCACCGAATATTTCTAACCCTACAGTACTGGAAGCAGCTAAACAGAGCAACGCTTGAAAATAAAATCAACAAGCAGCGAATCTCCTCCACCAAAGCTAACAATTCACCAAAATTTACCATTGCAAACACGCTGATTAGGCGCATCGAGGCTATTCTTAAAGACATGCAGAAGGTAGGCGAAGAGCGCTTTTTCCTCAAAGTCTTCAGCCGTCAGATCCCTGAGCCGATCGCGGAAACGGGAGAGAATCAAGAACGCAAAGGAGCGCAACTTCTTGTCTTTCAAACTGGTGGCGGCGAAGGCGAAAGCCAACGCATTCTGCTCGACGAATTTGCGACATGAAATTTCAGTCTCCGGCGTTAGCAGACTTGCGAATAGCGGCAGGAGGAAGGCTGGGTTGTATATGTTGGCGCCGTTTTCTATCGCGGCTTCGGTGGGGTGAGAGGGCCTTTCTAGAGGCATGTGAAGGGTTGATAGCCAGACCTGAAGAATTGGGAGGTTGGTGGTAAATTGTGGTAAGGGTACCAAACATAAATCGTACAAAGCGGTAGTTTACTGTAACCCATCATAATCTGCCGTCCTTTATTCACCGGTGTAAACTATTTCCACTGCACCTATGCCTATATTTGAATTGGTCTGAGCCGAAATTTCTATGTAAGCATGAACGTATTATTGCGTGGGTGGATTCCTAATATTTGTATTAAATGGACGCGAAGTCAGAACTGATGAACTAAAAAAGGAAGTTCCGAATCAATAACAAGAAATCTAACATTGATTAAGGCAAACTACTTCGAAAGTCAATGAAGCTTCTTTCTATCAATTTACGCACATAAAAACTAAGAAACGGCTATCATTCTTGATGATAAACGGTGTTCAGGCACGGAAAAGCGAACTTCATTTCGCTTAATAAGGTGTCTAGCTCAATTTCTTGTTACTGGTCAGCAAGTTTTGACTATAAACTCGATAGTTAGCGTCATATTCATCAATATGAGCCTTAGCTGTCACACAGTATAAAATGAGATAAAATAAACATGCCTGTTTGCCATCAAGGAGCTCAAGTACTTGATCGGCCGTTGGCCGGTCGTACAGAGTAGCGCCCAGCTTCCTCAAGTCGTCGTATTTATTGCCTGCCAGTTCCCCCCATACGATTGGTGAGAATTTTCGCATATCGTAGGCAAATGTTCGCTCGCACATCCGAAGGATTTCCAGAATTAGTCTATCCTCTTCGCTGCAAGACGCTGTGAATGTGGTCAGTAATTCCTTGATGAAAATATCGTCGATCTGCAATTTGGTTTCGTTTCTTTCACTTATTATTATATGCAAGGAAAGTGTTTAAGTTTACTTAATGATATTGGAATGTTTTTAATTAAGTCATTTGAAAAAATCGAAATTAGAATAGTACATGTATCAAGAAAATTGTTAATGGCGAGATGAAATAATATGAGGTTATCATATTATTATAATTTCTGAAAATTCGATTATTTGAACCCGTCGGAAAACAAACGCTTAGGGGATTAAAGTAAAACTGACAATATCAAGCTACACTTTATCAATGACGAGGAAATGAAAAGCTAATTTCAAGTGAATCTGCCTACCTCAATTGAGCCTAAGTCGTCTTTTGATTCGGCTAAGACGCTTTTTAGTTTCTTCAGACATTCCAATCGCTTGTTACGATCGAGATCCTCTCCCGCTTGCTTCGCAAAACCAGCCCACTCTTCGCGCGATTCGCGAAATTTATCGCCAACCGAAGAGGCCGCTTCTTCTACTTGACTGTTGAGCTCAGCCAACTTCCGCTTCTTACCCATGTTGTGTGTGTTTTGAGACTCTAAAATTTATTATTCCTGAGGTTTGAGGTATTTATGGCAAGACTACAAAACGGCTGATGTAACAATCTTTAATGTTATAACAGGAAACAATTCGACATTGGTGTTTTTAAATTCATATAGTATCGAGCTTTAAGAAGTCACGCCGTACGATACACAAGCTATAACATAAACTTATTTAATTTTATATAAAAATGGAAATAAATTCGACAGATTTTCAATGAGAAATTCACGGTACAGTGATTACAGTAAGCTAAAAAGAATTCTTGTTGAGATTAGTTATTATCAAATAGGGACGATGTACATAATTGCCAATAAGCGGAACGAAATGAAGGGCTAATGTCTTCCGTTTTCCATTTCAACATCTTTAGTGTTAAAAAATAAAGAAAAAATTTTCGCTGTCAAAAAAGTGATTAGCACAAAAATGTCATGCTTAGTGTGATGTTTTAATGCCCTGTAAAAGATGGCTTGAACTAATTGAAGGATCATTAGAATGCTATTAAGGAACATGTTACAGCGATAAGTACACATCTTTTCTTGTTCAGATTTTTTTTCAGTCAGCCGCAAATAACGAAAAGTACGCGTCATTCACGTGATATTCACGTAGTTCCGTTCAGAAATGATTTACTGTCGATAATGAATATATGTGGATCACTGCGTGTTGAACCATTAAATATAGCAAGTGACTAACTTTGCTCTGTTTCTATATATTCCATCGTAAAGTCGATGGAAAACAAGCTCCGACATGAAGAAAGGCTAAGTGAACGAGAAAGAAACGATATGATGAATGAAGAAGAAGAAGGAGAAGGCTTCGACGAGCCGTCTACGTCTAATGCTGTATCCTCGACAAGTGCCGATCAGTCATTCTCACTGCTTCACAAGAAGAAAAGGCCGGACGATGAAAAGTACCACGTGTACGCGATTGTCAGAAATATTCCCGGTTGGTTTCATTCCAAGGACCTGCGTCGCTTCTTCTCGGGTTTCGTCGAAACGGCGCGTTTCGACTGCTTCCATTTTCGTCACCGACCGGAGATTCATCAGCAACAACAGCAATCAAACGACAAAGATTCCACCGACGCTGTCACGGACAAATCTACCAAGTTATCCGATCCTTCCGACAAAAAGAAGGACGCGAAGAACAAGCGATTTTGCTGCGTTGTTCGCTTGAAATGCAAAGCGGACCGCGATCTGCTCATTTCTGACTACCACCAGAAACACTGGATCACGGAGGACGGCTCAGAAATAGCGCTAAAGTGCTTTATATTCTCGCTGAAACTGAGCGAAGGAGGCAGTGATAAGGGCGCACCATCGAATTCTTTGTCAACGACGGATGCGGAGGAAATGATCGAGCTGAGACCTCCGCTGGTGATGCCGCAGGGCAACGTGGGTACGCCCAGTCGATACTTCTTCGAACAAATCAGAAACTGCGCTCTACCGACGTCGGTAATTGCGAAGTTGGGGTTGAAACCGTTGCGCTCACAGCGGCAGTTCGGCGCCGTACCAATGGAGTACGCGTCGACGAGTAGGCGGTATGCATCGATCGAGGAGAAGGTGATTGCGCAATCAACGCCTGACAATGATGATGGTGAAGATGACGACAAGGACGAATGCGAGGAGTGGGAACGGTTAGTACGACGCTATTTAATCAAGATTTCGTAAAGGCCGATTGGCACTAAGAGGGAACTGATGAGTTGGGAAGTCAAATGAGAGGGGAAGCTAGGAAAAGATGGGATACCGCAATAGAGATACGTGCATATCTGTGATTCTCTTAAATACTATGGGGTTACGTATTGGATCTCCTCTAGCTTCGCTTTGCAGGTAGACACTCAGATATGTATCATCTATTCCCCTATTACAGTTTAAAATAAACGAATGAAGTATAAATTTTTGTTCTCGGATCAATCGTCTTGAACCATATAACTTTTTTTGACGGTCTACACGTTTCGAATTGTAATATGAAAATGAGAGCGTCCAAATACTGCTTAATGAAGTTTAATTACAAAGCTGCGAATATGTTTATATATTTGTATATGTTCAGACACGAGGCTTTGCACGACGATGTGACAGAACAGGACCGAACGAAGCAGAAACTCTATGAAGACGATGCTGAAGTACGTATTTTTGTTTTTTAGAACGCAATGCTTCTTATTATCAATTGCTTGAGTGATTAAAGAGATGCCGCTTTGTTATTTATTGTTTTCTGATCCTATAACTAAATTGAGGGCTGTATCCTTAAGATTCATTTCTGATTCTTGGTAGGTCAAAGTAAAATCCAAGGTGATATTCATTGCAAGTGTGATGAATTATAGCGCGAGAGCGACAAATCATGGTAGAAGTTACTGAGTCGCTGGTCGTGAATTACAATAAATGTCCCTGAATTGCAGGTGACGTGGGAAAAAGGCGGACCCGGTCTTGTGTGGTATACAGACTCATTCTACTGGGACCAAGCGGAAGGAACGGATTGCGACTGGCGATGGGCCGACGACTGGGACGTCGACTTCTCCGTGTACTACGACAAGGACGGCGGCGATATGGATGCTCGACAAGCCGTCCAAATCAGGCAAGTTAGGTCTAATTACGGAGTTTTTTTACGCAAGCACCTAATATCAGTAATAAATATTTTTAATATCTACCGTGTATTACCGTACTATAAATATTCAAGCATCGTAAAGCGAGCTCATCTTTGCCAACTACGGGGACGTGCTTGAATTCCTATTACTTATTGAAAAATTGAACTGTAGTTCTAGTCTAACTTAGCGTAACAATAAAGAAAATCCAATAAGTACGACTTCATTATCTTTATATCAAGGATTTTGACAAGTGATTAGGATATCTTTGCCAACTACGATGCTTGGTTCGGTTCCTTGTTGCTGATCGGAAAATAAGGAATTATGAAGTGCATTAATTTCAGGCGCGAGAAGATGTTGCGATCGGGCGCAGAGGACTCATCGGTCTTCAAGTCGACCAACGTGAAGCCAACAGCGATCGGCAGGAAGCGCCGCCGATCTGAGAGCGATGTGGATACTTGCGGGAGATTTGAAAGACACACGAAGGGCATCGGCGCGAAATTACTTCGCCGATTTGGCTGGAAGCCTGGAACGGGCGTGGGGAAGGGCGTCGCCGGTCGACCCTATCCGATCGCCGTTGATTTGGAGACAGAGGCGCAGCTTAGCAATGAACGCCGAGGATTTGGCTACCGCGGGGAGAAACTGCAACGCACTGGATTTGTCAGACCGCCGCCGAAGCACTCTATTAATACTGTCTATGATGACAAGACTGTTTTGCCTGAGGATCAGCCTGCGCCCCTCTTGAGACGCGATGTCCTCACGCGAATGAAATACCGATGATTTTATTGTACAGTGGAATCGGATAAGTGCACAGATTTTCGATGCTTTTCCAGGCCCCGAACTTTTTTAGGCCTATGCTTTGTACATAATCCAAACCCGGCCAAGGGCACAAAATATTCTTGCCGGATCGATGTGCACTTATCCGGGTTTCATTGTACTTTGCTTCGTTTTGCGTCGTTATTTATCACTTTTGCATTCAGTTTCGTCATCCTTGCGTTCAAAGAGTACGCAGAAGTGACGAAATCGCACGCGGAAGTGACGCGGTGGACTCCAAGGCCGTGTATGTCCCGTTGTAATATCGCCGACTTGTACTACTTTCTTGTTGACTCGCACGGACTGAATAAAGTATTATATTTGTGCATGTGAATATCTTTCTAGCGGCGTGAAGCGGCTCTCGACTGCCGCGAGTCATTTTGACTTGTCTAGAGGCCTTTTAATCACTTTTTCAGCATTACTACAGCTGTGAACTAAGACTACAGTGAAATACGTTTATACTGGTACTTGGGGACCGGCCAAAATGACCGGTTTAAGCGAAATACCGATATAAACGAATTCTTCTGTACAGAAACATTATTATATTACATGCATTGAATGTTGAAATGAATTTAGATCGAATTACTTCGCGACTCATTTGCGTCTTCCGACAATTAGTTCAGCGAACAAACATGGATGACGATTTTAGTGATGTGAGTTCCTTAGCTACTTTTAATTTATACTGTTCTATCATTTTCAATTTGATGCTCAACTCTAAGCGTTGTTTTTACCAATAGCGACAATTCTCGGCGTTTTTCGTGCACAAATTGACTTTCGAAGCCGAGTGCTTTATTTCATCGCATTGCCGTTCGAAAAGTGTTGATTCTAAAAAGCATACAATAACGAATACATAGAGCAATGATTTTGCAACATATATTTAACAAATTGCTTATGATACCCCTGAGATTGGCGCCATTTACGCTTATACTACGGTCATTTTCCAGGATGACTCCTTACAAGACGGTCAGCACAGCCACACGACGGATTCTTTTTCTCCAGGAATCGACGAAAACCGTCGAGCTCATCACAACGCGTTGGAACGAAAGCGGCGCGATCACATTAAAGACAGCTTTTCGTCACTGAAAGAGGTCGTGCCGACGTTAGTCGGCGAACGGGTCGGTGCTATTTTCATCGTGTTGCAATCTGGGGCCAATTTCATAAAACTGTTGAGCTGTTGAGAATTGAGGCGCACGCCGATTGGTCAAATTTGAATTTCAACCAATGCGAGAGCGCCTCAATTCCTCAATTCTCAACAGTTTTATGAAAATGCCCCTGATAGTGCGTAGGGAAACTTGTAAAGGAGCGGAAGCTATTATAGGTTACGAAAGTTAGGTGAGCAATACAAAGAGAAAACTGAATATGTGCATATTTAAGCGGAGACAGGGCGCGGAAGTAGAAAGAGACAGAGAGATCGCTTAGGACGACGGTAGAATACGAATGATCAATCGTCGATGCGGTTCAAAATATAACAAGTATTGTGTGAAATTGTTAAAACCCCAAGCGCAATAACATTTAGCCATGATCGAGTTTTATACATTCTCCAGTAATTCTATTCGGATCTTTCTAATTAGATGGTTTTTATGGTTGCATTTGTAGAGCAGCTTAGTTGGCATATGCGACGATTCGTCGTATGTGCCTCCCGGGCGCAATTTTGATGACAGTAAATGATACAGGGTGCGGCAAAATTAGGTGCGGTTTTTAAGCCTATTTAACTTAAAAAACCGCACGTATTTTTGCCGCACCCTGTATGTAGAGAATTCCAAAGTCATCTTCACTTTGAGCACAGTTTAGCTCATATTAATACTTCAATCTAAAGCGAGTATAAAGATTGCATTCATGGAACGCACTCAAATTCACTTTCTGTGAATAAAATTGCGGTTGAAACCAACTCTTTGTTTATGTAATTGATTGCGTATATTTTTGTTGCAGTCATCGAGAGCGCTGATATTGAAAAAGGCGGTCGACTACATTTCCACAATGCAAGACAAGATCTCTAGTCACGAGAACGACATTAACGCACTAAAGTCCCAGAATGAGCAGCTTGAAGCCCAGAGTAAGGCTGTTTTTCGGCGTTTCTTCTCTAATTTATGTAACAGTAAATACACTTTCTACTTTAGTAAGGATACTTTCGAAATCAAGCAGGATACTTCCCATGTCAGATTAAATGAGAAGGGGAGTGGTTCACATTAACTTGACTGGTCCTTGTATCGTCAAAATGTTTTGATCAGTAACAAAGGTCCAAAGGAGATACTCTAGAACGCCAACTTAAACGTATCTTTAGCATGGATAACAGCAAGGAAACCCTCAGTGAGCAAGGTTTTCTGTTACTTATGAAGAGATTTTGAGAGTCTTTCGCGTAGTTAATGCGCCAGTCTAGCGTAGTATAATTGATGTATTGAATTCAGCGCCGTATATACCATTTCCACTTCGATACGGGCTTTTTCCAAACCAAATCGGATAATTTCAAAATCAAAACGGACAATTTCAAAATCAAAACGGACATTTTTATATTCAAATTAATAAAGAAAATGTCTGCTTTGATTTGGAAACTGTCCTATTTGGTTTGGAAAAAGCCCTTATCGAAGTGGAAATGGTCTGGTGATAGGCATGCGACGGCCGACCGGATAGTCTACTGTCGCTATCCAAATGGCGGGTTTTCATACCCACCAGCAAAAGCGGACCCTGCGAATAGGGGGACAAACGCTAAAGAAAAATAGATTAAAGTGAAAATGGTATATTGAAGTGTATCGTTTTCAGTCAGAGCATTCGAGGGCTCCATGACAGAAGAAGAGGAAGAGGAGGAGAGTGCGCGAACTTCGCAGCAGCGGAACAGCCAAAGCGTCGTTGACGAACCGCCCGAGACAAAACCCACCGCTATTGGCGGCGTCTCCAATAACTTTATCGCTACCGTAACCCAGCCTGTTTCAAGGCAGTGAGCCGCCGTCCATCATCCTTTGGTCTCCGTTTATTGTATTTTCGGTACGTCGACGATACACCCTTCCCTCCCATGATAAACGCCGAAACGCAGGACTGTATACCGTAGTAATAGTGGAAGATTAAGCGCACGACATTTTCGTCTGCGACTCTCGTAGAATCATGAAAATCACATGAATGTGAGCGTAATGTCAAATAATTTAGCTATACTTTGTGGGTATTTATTTAATGGCACTGCTGAATTGATTTAGAAGTTAAAGTGCTTGAGGCGTAATTTCTTACATGCACATGTGGCATCTAAGGAAGAATAGGGCGAGAAGAGGTGTGTCGTCGCCGTACGGTATTACAATTGATATTGTTGAGCGTGATATCTTTTTACAAATTTGTACAACAGAGTCTGAATAAGTGCGACTATTTTATTTTGCTTCCTATTTTTGATACTTTACTTTTCGAACGAAGCAGAAGAAGCGTAAAATGGGAAAATGCGATTTCTTACTGCACTTATTCAGTTTTTGTTGTATATTTACATATATGCCATTTTCACTTTAAGCACACTTTGCTAATCAAGCAGGACATTCTCCAGTTCAAAGAAAACGTTTTCCAAATCATAGAGGACATTTCACTAGTCAAATAAATATGAAAAATGTCCTCTTTGAATTGGAAAGTGTCCTGTTTCATTTGAAAAGTTTCTACACTAAAGTGGAAATTGTAGTTATTACGTTGAATGTAATCGATGTGATCACTTTAATGGGACTGAGATACTGAATGCTGATTGAGCCATGATTGATTCATGCTAACTTGCTTCGAGGATTGATTAGTATAGGCGTCATGCTATGTGATTTATGAAGAAATAAATGAAATGTCATACAATTGTAGCTGGATTTCTTAATATCGCTTAAAGTCGACTACAGCTGTCTGCTCATTTTGATGACCATTAAACTTATATCGTGATTTATTTGTGCGATATATCTACATGCTATTGGATTCTCCGCGCAATCAATGATTTGTATACTGCTGTACTTCCTATACGCTAATATATAGAAACTTATAAGAACCTAGTGCAACTTTTCTATTAAACGATAGTGGAAATCTTCAAATAGATTATGCTTTCATTAAATCTCAATTTTTATTTTACTGGGATGCTTTTTTGTTACAAAAACTCATGTTTAAGGCCCTTAAGATATCATTATTTCTTCGCTAGTGATTTATTCTGTTGGTTTGTCGATGAAAAGGCCAATTCGTGAATTGTAACTGATTGGATTGAAACTATAATATAAACTGCTGCTCAGTGAGTGTTATGCAATGTCAGCAATGTTATAGTTGCATCACAAGAAGAGTCAATCGTGTGAGAGTGGCGGCGGTGTTGGAACTTGCGTCGTCCCCTCTTTTAGTGATAAATTGCACAGGGAAGTGCGCGCAGACTAAAGAGTGGGACCGCGGCCAAACTTTTTCGATCGTATATTTAGAAGCGGGCGGGTCGGTTTGCTTTTTGCGCCAGTTAGACGAACGAACGAACGAAGTAACGGATGAACGAACTGACGCGCTGAATGAATAATTTTCTAGGCGAGGCAACAGCGCTTGTAATCGATGATATTGGCGCTGTTTGCTGACACACGAAACGTTGAACCGATGCCACATTACTTCGGCGCGCATTCATTGGCTCGCCGCGTTTTCGGACTTTGGACCCGGCCGTCTGCTGGCAGTACTCCTTTCGTTCGGCCGCCGCGTCGCCCTCTGCGAGAGCGTGTCTCTTTAAATGACGCGCATTAGTAAACTGTAAACTGGTCAGAAGAGAAAAACGCGCTCGCAAAAGCAATCTATTGGTGGCTCAAGTCGCTGTTGATTACTGTATGCGTGCATGTGCGTGTTTATAAGTTGCGCTCCTGAGCGGAATCGTCAGTGTGACCACTTGGCGAGCGCGATCCTCCGACCAACACGATTCTGGGAGCGGAGACACCGCCTCAGATCGATTGCTTTGTGTGTTCCCTCGCGTGGCGCGACAGAAACGTCCTCCGTCCTCTTTCATTCACATATTTCCTTCGCGACCGTGCGCTAAGATTTACAGCTGCTTCATTAGCCAGTCAGTTTCAGAGACAGTTAAAGCGCGCATTCCTCGCCGTCTTTTTGTTTGCATTCGCAGCGGACGTTTCAATTTGACCAGTAAAATGGGCTACTCGAAGGTTCCGATCGGCGGGAGGTACAACCTGCGGAAGTACCGACGACGCATCGACAAACTTGGAGTGAGTTAATTAGTTAGTTGCTTCCGCCATCTCTTGTGCAAAGTTGTACTTTTTTAGCTGAACGTGAAGAATCTCATCTTTCCGATTCCGCCAAAGTCGTTGGCATGGGTAGTGCTTGGGATGGCGGTCCTTCATATGGTTGGAGCTGCGCCGTTCCAAAACTCAATCAACATCGCTGATGGCGTCTTTGCGGCTTTCATCGGGTAAGGCACCTTTTTGCACATTTGCTCCAAGTCGATGCACATGCTGTTCGTTCTTAAGAGTGCATAAATGACCGTAATTTAATTTGTATTTCCGCCTTCTCATTAGGGCGTATAATTTATGGAACTTCCTGAGTCGTGCTCATGCATATTACACACTTTTCGTACAATTTCCATTCTGCTTCCTATGCGGCACAATTTCTCCACCTCCTTAGTCATCTTGTTGCCCAGTTCAATCCCATAGATGGACTCTGACCTATTGGGTTGCATAACATGACGGAATTGAAGTGTACATTGTTTATTCAACTTGTTTTGGCATGGGCAAACCAGACGAGCTAAATAAGTCACGAATAACAAATAACAACAGTGTAAGGTATGGTGTTCAAAACAATGCATCGC
This sequence comes from Plectus sambesii, assembly GCA_002796945.1. NCBI lineage: Eukaryota > Metazoa > Nematoda > Chromadorea > Plectida > Plectidae > Plectus > Plectus sambesii. Next base: position 24,977 of record NIUQ01000323.1, read on the forward strand.
TGTCATCAGTGCGCGTTGTTTTCACCCAAATGGAAAAAGCCACGGCCGACATTACGTGACAAACGAGGCTGGGGATCCAAAGTCCACAAACGTGGAAGGCGGGTGGAAGATGTCGAATGGGATCCGAGGGTCTGGCCGACTGTCCTTTGCCCCCCGCCGACTGCGTGCATATCTTTCTATCAGCCTCGTGACTGGCGGCGCAACGCCTGCGAATGTTTGTATCGTCGATCGAAAATGAACAACCACGCTCGACTTTGGAACGTCGCAATCACTTGGCTAAGTTCCCCTATCTTCGCGGGCGCGTCTATCTCTTGCGTGGTTCGCACGCCGCGCGTTTGTCTCCAAATCGCCCTTTGGACCCTGACGTCAACGACAAAACCGGCGCAAGTGGAGCACGCCGCGCGGGGCAAAGTCCGCGCGACGCGGCCGCCAACAGCCGCCGGCCGGGGGCAAAGTCCACGTTCGCACACCGCGTAGAAACGCCCCTCTGGCGATGCGCTCGCCGAGCTCTCTACAGTGATAGTTATTCGTCCCTTGAACACACATCAGCAGTCGGAACAATTGCAACACACCTCTGATTTAGTGGCTAGCGTACTCGATAAAGGGGGCGTTTCATTGGCAAGGAGCTATAAGCGCAAAGACGCGCTCGTTAACTGTGGCAATAGTAGTCAGAGTTTCCTCTCTTACTCCCTTTCATTTGCATTACAGAAGCTGGGGAGTACATGGCACTCGGAACGGGGATCGCAATAGATTTTCGCCACTGCGCCCCACTACAATTGTTTTTGTTCGAATCAGGCAAAGTCGTTGGCTTCATGATGCATTGCGTAATTTTAGCCTCTAGTCTCAACGCTTGTAACGCTGCTATCACTTNTGACTAATATGTCTCTTGATACAGTTGTAGCCCAATGATCATTTATTTACCTTTGGACTTGCAAACAAACACAGCGTAATCGAACTAGCTGATGCTTAATGTATGTTTGTACAAGTTGACCCTTTGGGCATGCAGTATTATCTTGTTGCGTGTTTCTATTCTATATTTACATTATGGCAAGTTTGTACAAGTTGATCACGCGGATAGATTAATTCCTAGATTTAATTTGCATCACTCCGTACAATATGTATAATTTTTCAAATTGTAAATTAGTGTGTTAATTGTGTGATGATCAGTGATTTTTCAGCTGTCGGACTGGTGGAAGGAGGTGGTGTACATGCGCTACCGCGGATCGCTCATCTACACCAACGTTGGCTGCGCCGACCTGATTTACCAGAAGACCACCCACATCCAGGCCGCTCGCGCCGCCACTGTCGCCCTCTGTCGCCAGCATTTCTTCCGCGAAGTCTACACGAAGCAGTCGATGAAGCCGGTACGATCTATCTTTCGTTTAGGATATTTTACTTTATTAAGAGAGGAGAGGATATCTTCGGCAGAATAGGTAAGAAAACATACAGTATTCTGGTCTTTATTCTGGAAGTTTGATATATCTCTTGAAAATGGTTAAATGTATTGCTTATACCGCATAATTGCAGATTACCGTTGGCGGCATTCCCTTGTGCGCTACTCAGTATATCGACTACTACCGTACCCTCCGTGTTCCATGCGAGACCAGCGGTATTTTAAATTCACAAATTACCTTGTTAAAAATAGTTTTTCATTTAACTCCTTTCTAGACAAAATGGTTCATTTGGAAGACGCGCGTCACGTCGCAGTTTACTGTAAGGGCTGTTGGTACAAACTGAACATCTTCCACGGTCGTCGTCTTCTCCGACCCGCCGAAATGGAACGGTTCGTTGTTAAATGTTCGTTAAGTGGCTGTCGATATTGACGGTCGATATCTTATAATCGTCGCATATTTTTTCATTTCCTAATGATTAACTTCATCCTTCTTTGCAGATCTTTGCAAGCAATCATCGACCGCGTCCCGGATCCGTGCGAGGGCGAAACGTACCTTTCGGCATTGACGGCGGGCAATCGCGACCTTTGGGCCAAAATCCGTCGTGAACAATTTTCTTCGGGTACGATTATTTCCTTTTTCGACTTTAACATATTTTCACGGTTGTTTCAGGTGTTAACCGCGCGTCGCTTTCTATGATCGAAAATGCGCTCGAGGTGCTCATTCTTGACGATGAAGATCGCTACTTCGATGAGGTGCGCAAAATGTTATATGTCTGGTTATGTTAAGCAAATATTTAGTATCGTTTTAAAATTTCGTAATTATCAATACCAAGAAGAAAAACTTGATGTCTCTTTTTTCATCTGGACGATTCTAGACGTAAAGCTAGTTCTCACTCGAACTTGAACGAAAATCTTGTGTTTTCAGAGCGACCCGTCCAAGTACGACTACGAATACGCTCGTACTCTTCACGGCAATGGCTACCAGCTCTGGTGCGACAAGCCGACTGTCTTCTGCTTCTCTAAGAATGGCCGAGTAAGTCGCTTTTATTTGAACTTAATAATAATCAAAATTCGAGCCTTTTGACTCCCATGAACGTTATCCTTAATCCGCTGCGCAAGCAAATAGTCTCAATTCCACCTCTTCATCAATCGTTCACACCTCGGCTAAACCGCCATCAAAGGCAATTTAGGAAAATTAAGAAAATGTATGCGAGAGTTGATCAGGCGTTTGCTCGATCGTTATTATTTTGCTAGAGCTATCCAGAAAACAGATCGTTTGCAAATTTCATACGAAATATTCCTATTTTCTTAAGTATATCGTTATCAAACATGTATTATATTATAATCATAAAAACAAAATGCTCATATCAAGATGCCCGTCGGACCTTAATAAACATTTAATAGGCACACCATTACCTTTATATCAAACACAAACATTGAAGGCACTTAACACCCACATTAAAAAGACGTACCCTTTAACCCGTACCAAAAATCACATTGAACACACCCACACCCAAACATGTTCATATCAGTAAGCGATCACATCTCAATTGCCAAGTTTATTAATAGTTAAAGTAATCTTGCAGATGACAAGCAACGGAGAGCATTCGGTGGTCGATGCCTTGATTTTGGTCCATGTTCGCGAATACATCAAGTATCACGAAGCGTTCACGTACACCTATTCGCCTGACGGTCATGCGAAGGGCGAAATTGAAGTTGTACCTACCGCCGAACGTCTCCAATGGGAACTCAATTCAACCGTTAGTTTTCATGATTTTTACACCATACTTGCACTCAAAATTTCTCGCAAGAAGGAAGTGTGAAAGGGATTTTTCGATCGATGGCGAATTAAGTAAAGCACTTTTCGTTGTGGAACAGATACTTTTGTCGCTAAATAATAGACAGCATAATAATTGCATTCAGTTATTGAATGATATTTTCTTGATAGGTGCAATCAGCTATTGACGAGAGCTATACTCTGGCCAAGTCGGTAGCCAATGACTTCTCCAATGCATCGCTGATCTTTAATGACTTTGGCAAGGACTTTATGAAGAAGATTGGCGTATCTCCCGACGCCTTCATCCAGTTAGCTATGCAAATGGCTTATTATAAGGTAAGCAAACAGTTGCCGTTCATGTCATCTCCACTTGTAATCAGACCCTTTTCAAATTAAACTGGACACTTTTTTGCATTTAAAAAATTTGAAGAACAGCAGAATATACCGATCTCACTTATACCAGTATTTTGCTTATACCAGTAATTTTGGCCGGTCCCCCCAAGTATCCGCTCGCTCCTCACAGAGAATTATGAATATGCGAATAATGTTTATGGGTCTTACTGCTAACATGTGTATAAGCTTCAAGACATTTAACAAGTCGTTACTGATGCGTAATTTCTGTTCAGGACCAAGGCAAGTTCCAACTGACGTACGAGCCGTCGATGATGCGCTTGTTCAAAGACGGCAGGACAGAGACTGTCAGAAGCTGTACTATCGAATCGTGCAACTTTGTCCGTTCAATGGTCGATTCTGAGGCTACGGTAAGGCGCTATCCTTATCCTTGAGATGAGCAAATCGAATAAGGATAGCGTCGATTTGGTATTGATTACCAAAAACTTATCCTTGAGATGAGCAAATCGAATAAGTTTTTGGTAATAAATACCAAGTCGACGCTTTGTTACCGAAAATTCGCAGATTTCCTCACATTTCCCTCGTTTTGGCATACCGACATTTGTTAAATTGCTAAATGTTAATGACAGAACCGAAAAATTCTTAGGGGATAACAAATGAGACTGGGCTCTTTAGAAGCCACAATATCCTATCTTTTCAGGATGAGCATCGGCTGGAGCTGTTCAAGATTGCTTGTGAATATCATCAAAATTTGTACCGCGCAGCGATGGCCGGTCATGGATGCGATCGTCATTTGTTCGCTCTCTATGTTGTCAGCAAGTACCTGGACATCAAGAGTCCCTTCCTGGACAAGGTCTTCTCGATGTCCTACGCGTTGTCTACCAGTCAGGTGTGCACATTAGTTATTGCTATTCCGCGGCCTTTTTTGCGGTGAAACGCGTTCTCGTATGCCAGAGCATTGGGAATTTATCTTCATACTGTATTGAAACTTGACAGCAGTATGAATATTTATATTTGGCAATCAAATTACTCTAGATTTTATTTCACCATTCGCGGGTGTTATTACTGTTGATGGCTTGTAAGAATATCATGCATCTAAAGGGAATATTATGCACGGTGCTGGATACCGCATCCTCTACAGTAACTGGCGATAATCACGCTGATCACACTGCGCATACATTACGATGCGCCGTGCCATTTATCAAGTAAAGAAATACTGGCAGTTTGGGTGGATAGATTAACAATTAGGCGAATGTAAACAATGGCATTAAGTAAACAAAGTAGGTGGGGATTGTTAAGTTCAAATGGCGTGTTCGCATCGAACCTTGATGTATGAAAACATGGCTATCGATTTTTTACCTTGCCTGGTGCTGTGGACGTTCTGTCACGATTTCACGATCCTAACTGTACCATTTTTTAGACGCCACAACATCAACAGACTGAGCTGATGTCGACGCTGAATAAGTCGCCCGATCTGTTCTGGCCGGCTGGCGGATTTTCTTGTCCCGAAGGATCTAACTACGGTATGTTCTCAGTTTCGTTTGTGTTACTTTCTTATTGTAATTTTAAGCAAGGTGACGAAACATTTGAAGTAAACGCTGTAGCTTTCAAATTTTAAATCGATTCAGTTTTTAATCGTTGTGGAACAAATCCATTATTTGCCTTCTATTCCCATTTATTCTGCTTTTCTACAACAAAACTCATTACCGATTTTGCTTTTAAATATGGAAACAGTTAAGTATCGCACATTAATCACTTCATCGTGGTGGGACCAACGCTCGATTCTCTCGTTAATTTATCCTCAAATTTCGCTTTAAGTAGCTAATTTTTGCGAGTTTTTAGGTGTTTGCTACACGGTTGGTGCGACTGGCAATATGATGAGTTTCCACGTGACGTCATGGAAGTCGATCAAGAATGCGGTTCGTCATATTTGAGCATTTCATTCGCAGAAGCAATTTATCTTTACTCTTTCAGGACGTTGCCCGATTCCGCGATGAGATTGCATCTAGCCTTCGAAGCATAAAGGAGATGTGCGAACGTGGCATGAGCAAGAAGAATTAGAGGAGTGAGATTAGCGTCGAATGTATAAACTGATTAATATGTATTTTTGCGCACCTTGTTGTCGCTGACAGGACAGTATCTCTTTTGAACTGTCATTTCAATGTACAGTGTATCTAAATGTGTTCTTCGCGCCAACTTAGGTTCGTTGTTCATGATTTCCTGACTTGAATACTGCCTCTATCGTTTACATGTTGCACTGGCAATGTACAGTAAAATGCCTCAACAAAGTGATCGTTTCACATGCACCAGACTACGGCAAATTTGTCTTACCGCAGAGGAAAGAATTTTATGCTACAGTTTACAGTCTAGAAATGTTTCCTACTGTATCATCTACTCATACCGCCATGCAAGATTAGAATGTACGATTGGCAGATATAGGCAACGCAATCAACAACAATAGTCATGCACTTGCATAAAGCATACACTAAAATACTAATAAGGCGTTGAAAATAGGAATCAATATGATTTGCTAACAATGTTGCTCAATTCGATCAACGACTATTCCACCAAAATTATACAGCATTGTCCCCAACACTGGACTATTATACAACAGTGCATTTATGTGTGACTATATTATGCAAGGATGTACTTAATAAAATTATTGCAGTTGTGCAATTACAGAATTGCACGCGAGATGATTAATCGGGACACCGAAAAAGCCGGAGAATCACAGCGCTTGCTATTTCCTAATTTCGCAGTTGCAATTGCTTAATGACATCAACCGCAGAACTCGCCAAGTCAATTTTTATTCATCTGTCCACTAAATTATCTAGAAACCGAGCTCTTCGCCAAAGTAGATCTTGTCTTCTTCCTCGTCGGTACATGCCACGTGCTCTGAGTGGGTGAAAGGCTCCGACTTCCTCATCTTCCATAGAATGCACCGATTGAAGCACTGAAAAAGTGTTACGACTCTCCACGAATGCCTTATCCAATGCTAACGTCCGGTGCATGCTCAGTCCGCGGGTTTTTCTCACGGAAATGTGCATTGAATCACCAGGCGGGTTGTCACTCACCAATATAAAAAGCTAAAACATGAGTAGGCCCATATGGCGTCCGGTATGACCGTGCGTAACGAAATGATATAGGTAACGGACACGCATGGAAAGGGTACTGTTGAAGGAGACGATATTGAGAAAGCAGTTGAATGTGCTATTTTGACCTGGTTTCCGTATATTACATTTATACCCGTATCTTCCCAATATTTTTGATCTTACTACCGCGTCACGTACTTATTCTTGGATATCTCCAATATTTTGATCGTTTCATCGTGTGTAAATCTTACTCCTACTATCTTAAACCATCACTACTTGGACTACTTTATGTATTGAAAAAAACAAACGGAAGAAAATATCTCGACCTCTGTTGAATTGCACAACAAAAAGTCTCTTCATCATTTCGGTATCGATTGGGTTGGCTCTCGTTTCGTTAATTATATTTAATGTGATCAAATCAGCTCGGTTTGGAATCAACAGACGTAGCTTCATTAGTGAATAAAAATGACAAATGCATGAATTTCGTTATGCTTGCACCCCTATGACACCAGTAAGTAGGCTAAGTCGATCGACATAACGATAGCAGCTTTGATGACTGTATTCCAATAGCCAAGTATCCCGTTTCATAAAATTTGCTAGAATACTCCAAACCATGATATTTGGTTTTAATCTAGTTTAAGAAAGTATTTCTGTTGGACCTAATCAAACCGGACAGACTCTATCTATTCTTAACTCTGCAAATGATACGTCTAAGATTATGGTATCAGTTGTAAGTCCCAACAAGTTCATAAGGTTCGTGCTCTCAGAGTGCTGTCCCCAAATTCTAAAATATTCCACCTGCGTGGCACGGGAAGCGGTAGAGCGACAGTGATGGCGAAAAGCCAGCTTGCGCTTTGGCGGAAGGCTTGGGGCCGTGAACACATACACGCAGGTCTTGAAGCAAGCTTCGTTGTCGCGATAGGCGTCGCAGCAGGGCAGCACTGAAAAAAGTTACTTTACTGCTTTTCATTATGCAGCACAATATGTGAGCAACCAAAAAGGTCGTGAATATTTTTTATGTTTCAAATGCTTCTTCTCGTATGAAAAATTGTTGCTCTTTCCGTTGATTAATCGAAAATCATCCAAGAGGTGTAGCAGCATAATCCAACAATAAAAAGAATATCTTTGAATTTCATAAATGCTAAATCCGAGGTACATTCGTAAGTTTATTAAATGTTGTGGAATGAAAATTTTGCGATGTCCGCCCCTATAAGCGGTGCTGCAATACCGCGCGAGATCGCACGAGCGAATTAAGTCACTGTTCGATAACACGAAAATGAGTGGCATCATTTTGTGAAACACGAAAAGTTAGAGCAAACTTCACGGTGCTTTCATCCGTAAGTATTGCCATCAATGTTTATCGGTGCCATTTATTGAGTCTTTATGACAAAAAATTGCTTGCATGTCACGTTGACGGGCGTCGATCCGAACAGCATTGTCCCCAGGCAACCGATGGTCTCGGCTACTCGATGTTCGGGAATTTCGTCGCAGCGGAGCGGTTCTCCGCTCCTTAGCGCTCTTGAACAGCACTCCTCTGCCGCTAACGAACAGCATTTCTCCGCTGCCACTAAACGTTTGATTATTACAGTAAAATGCTGCAACTGCTCAAATGATTGAAATCGTGAAATTCGTGCCTTTGGACCACCTGCCGAGCGTTTGCAAGCAAAAAACCCGATTGATCTCGCATACGGCTATTCACTAATGACGCTCGGCTGCATTGAACCGTTGAATGTTTTTGAAAAGCTCTCAAAAAAACTTTATTCACGCTGCTTAAAATATGCGTCTTACTCTTATAATTATCATAGTAATGCGATGGACCTTTTTACTCAAGTTAGTATTCGAATCAATCGTATTCTGTAGCATTAATGTGACAGATGATTACCCGGAACACGTCTGGAATCGTCAGAGTCTCTGAAATAATGAGCAGCTAATAGCTTAGGAAGAAGGAAGATGAAGAAGATGACAATCAAAACGGCGTTCATTCTTCTCCTGCTCGTTTGTCTTGCTTTTCATGAGCCAGAAAGTGAAAGTAAAGAGATAAAGAAACTGTCATTCTTCAGTTTCTACGGCTAAATTTATGTTTCCTTAGGGACAGTGTCTGCCGATGCTGATTGGACGGCGCTATGCCAAGCTCCGCCCGATTTTCCTTGAAATTATCATGGACTGATTCGTCCTCGCCTTTTTTTCATCCGTGAGACCATTCAGGTACGACCGCACTGAGCGGACGGAGTAGCGAATATGCGAGCGCTGCCCTCATCTAAATTCACGCTGCATTAAACCGCTCGTCTCAACCATGCGAATTCGGTCGAACGGAGTGCTGCATTAAGACGACAAAATGACAGCATAAAAACATCAGAGAGGCGATGCACAAAGGTTAGTGTTGCCGCATGGCCGCGCGTTTCGGTTTTTCACGCCCGCAACCCGCAGCCAGCCGGGCACGTCGTCAAGGCTGAAATAATCGTCGCTCTTTGACAACCGTAACAACTATCAGCATCCCTCGATCCGGACAATGATTTTTGGTCCCTCGGTTTTGAAGCACCATTCGATGCGCTCGGGTCACAAATGGTGCGATTCTGCAGTCTGACAAGCAAATCTATGCTAACTTCCTTGTAAAAACTATCGCATATTCTCATCTACTTACTCCTACTGCAGCATCGAATTTCATGTGACAGGAATATATGCAGTCTTAAATTGACACGCGCCCATTTCTCGTTCTATAGCCGCTCTCATCCGTTTCGTGTCTTGTCCTAATTTTTGCCTTTCAATGAAATAAAAAAATCTGAATTCCCCGTACATTACTATTATATACATTCCATGACTTTCACTATTGCCGCCGTCCTGAAATAATCTTTTCACAAGAATGTGTTTATGTTGAAGAACAAAGTACATAAATAGACGAAGAGAGCGCAACATGCAAAATCAAATGACTGTTAGATTGGTCTCGGTTGATGTAAACAAGTGTATTGCCAGTGTGCAAAAATAATGTCACTTCAATCGAACCAACCTACGCAGAACCTACCCAATCTGTTCAATAATGTTTCGAGAGGGTGGATCGACTATTTGCAAAAACCTTCACCATCCTTACCGCGGCCACATTCCCCCCATTCTGACCAAAATGTACAAACGGCAAACATCTGTACGATTGCACCGTCTTCTTCGACTAAACCTTCGACTCGTCGGAAAAGCGGGGCTGAATATCTCATTTACTCAGCAGAACAGGGCGTACCAGAGGTGACATAATTTTATGAAAACTATTTGGTTTACTCCATGGCACTTTTGAGTTATCTTTTTTGGGAAGCAGGTAAACGATTTCATATTAAGCGCCGTCGAAAAAGATTCTCAACAAATTTGTCTCGTTTCTTCAGAACTGGGCTGATACTATGACAGCTACATGATATTGGTTTACGTCTTAGTTACCATAAGGGTCGAGGAATAGTCAATTGTACCACTTGAGCGGAAGCAAAAACAATGATGATGACAGGTAATCGTGGATGATAATTTCTAGGTTTTGCAAGCAAAGCGATCCTCGCTACGCCTGATCTGGTTGACTGTTCTGGTGGTTTCGAACGCCGCCTGCCTCATCCACCTCTACTTTCTGCTAAACACCTTTTTCGTCGAACCGAACAGCGTCAGTCTCACTTACGTTGTGGCCGATGACCTGACGCTGCCGCGAATTCACGTCTGTCAGCCAACCACACGCTTCATCGACTGGAGCAAAGCAACTGGTTAGTGCTATGATACAGCTGAAGCCTTTTTTCTTCTGAATTACGTAAATAAAGGATATATGCCGGTGATTGCAGCAGGAGAGCAAATACTATCTTTCTAAGCCCCAATGGGTTGCGTAAAACTGTTAGAATTATGGTCTGTAATTGTGAATAGTCAGTGAGGACTCGGGCCTAAAGCCCATAATCTCCCCATAATTTCACCTGATTATTTACCTCGCTCCCCTGGATTTTTATTATAACCGTCGTCATGATAACAACAGCTAAAAGTCGACCGTTTAGATAAGAAGTGAATTATGTGAGTGAATAAAGGAAAGGATAGGGACAAATGGCAGTTCTTCAGTGAATCGCATCGCAGCCATTTAGGAACAAATAAGGAACAGTTTTATGCGCTCGAATTGGCCCTTGGTTTACTGTTCTCAGAGGACGATTTCACGTACCTGATGCGCCTAAATATGACCAACATGGAAGAATACGCGCAGCAACTGGATATTCACGCTTCCGAGGCATATCGACTATTCTACTCAAATTATGGGCGCCAGTGCTCTGAGATTTTTGGTACGTTCACTGCAGTAGCGATTCCTTTCAGTTTACCAGTTGAATTCATTTGAAATTACTGATCAATTTATTAATCTTAATCTTTGTTGTAAGTTTTCGTTCTCACAAATTTACCTTTACAGCAATTAGTGACGATATCGACGAATGGCTTGCCTCTCCCAAAATATTAAAACATCCATGAGGCAGGACAGAACTTAAGAGAAATTGCAGAAATGAGTAAATACTAGCGGTGTGAGAAAAATTTGATACTTTTGCAAGTATTGTTCATCAAACAAGATTACCCGCTTATGTGGATAATTTAACTTTACCAAGTCAAACGTGCCAAGATTAATGCGAAGCTCCAACACATGCGCATTTATATGTTATATCTATCGCAGGATTTTGCGGAATGATGTACAGTCGCCAAGTGAACTGCCGCGACATCTTTGAACCCATATTCACTATGCGTGGACTGTGCTGGGTCAGCAAGAAGGACGCCCTGACAGTCAGGGGCAACGATGCATTGGCCAACTTTCGTTTTCGTCTCAAGTTTGATGGAAGAGATCAACTGGAGCAAGTTGAGCTCCAGCCATATCAAATCTATTTCGCCCAACAACTAGAGCAAGGCCTATTTCAGGTAAATGCAATATCTTCCTATTGTCATAAATTGCTGCCAATAACCTTTACGCAGCTTTGGCGCCGTCTTCAAAGGCATGACCATAATTAAATAGAATTAATCGCATTTAATGTAGAATGGGAGTGAAGATGTTCTGATTGCTTTAGGCAGAAGAATACAAGGTGACTGTTTACAGTCGGATGACGGTGAAGATGGTGCAAAATCGGCGTGTTTTTCTACCCGATGATCGTCGCTGTCTTCAAGCGGCTCAACCGTTATCATATTTTCACGAATATTCACGATCAAACTGCAACTTGGAGCGAAGCATGCTGGCACATATTAATCGACTTCTGAACACATCTTGCGAGCTGCCACTTGTTGAGCTTCTGCATCCGGGTACGCGCTAACTTTCTTAAATTCTTTAAGATGTCATATTTATTTTCATAAGGGCACTTTATAAACGACATAAGACAATTTCCAACTGAAAGAGGACGTTTTCCTTGTCAATTTTACAGGGGATATGATCTGTTTGATTAAGAAAGCGCCCTCTTTCACTTCGCAAGTCTCCTTAATGAAATGGAAATGGTACAAATATTCCGAAGAGTAATGTACAGCAATCCCCCGAAATTCTTTCTTCGAAAACTGTACTACAAATGGTACTTATTCAGGATATCAGTCGACCAACCTCTGCACATTCGATCAAATGTTGTCGCTGTTCGGCTTCCAAAAGGTACTGCAACCCGTGGCTTTCGGCGAGGAATTGGGCGATTTCGCCATCAGTCTCATCCACAGCCAGCCAGATATGCGATTCCTTCTACCGGCCATTGGCGAGACATGCAATGTGTGGAAGAATCAATCTGCTCTACCCAAAATGCACCCTAAAAGAGGTAGGCTGTTCAAGCTTGAGATGTGCGTTAATCTTTATGAAACTACTGTACTGATATTTTAAAAATTTTATTGCTTCTTGTCTGATAGATAGCATAATTCACCCATTGCTCATGAAACTTGTGATGATAGTGCATAATTTGGGATGACAATGCAGAAATGTGAACACATTTAAATTAATTTTATGAAATCGGCCCCTAATGGGACCAAGTGTTATCCTTTTTGCACTAAAATTTAGGTATTGTCAGCAATTAACTCTGCTGGAGTAGTTTCGTCAGATGCGATGGCCAAATTCTTGCCGACGGAAGCTCATTTCAACGTGTTCTCGCGAACACTACCCGCCCTTCTTTTCGAGCTGCAACGTCTGAATAACTACAGCGATGATCCTACGTGTCTACCATTCTGCGACAGTACCAACCACGAGTATCGGACCTTTGTCGAGCTGATCGATCGCAATCAACCGAGCCAATCATTTGATTCCAACTATCGTGAAGCAGAAGTATTCATGCAGTATACGACAAAAGAAGTAAGATTTTGAAATTGATTCTGAGCGAAGCAGCAAATCAGTGGTGTTTGATGGGGCTTTCCTTGAGTTTGCGATGAGAATGTACGAAATGGGCATGATTCATTCCTGCCAACTATATGCTTCCTAATTCGAAAAAACGTGAGGAGGGAAAGTGTGGTTTAGACTGAGAGTAAACTCATTCTTTATCGTTTACATTTATAGTCTCAGATTTATTATCAAACAATCATGGTCAGCCTTTTGATCGCTCAACAATATTTAAGGGGTTATTTTATAATCTCAGTGTGTACTATTGTGTTCTCTTTGCTTAGTTGCTTCTGACGAAGGAGTATTTCTGATCATAGTGTACTTCTAGATTACAATAGTAACCTGTGATAACATCCTAACATTATTCACAGGTTATAGCGTTCAGCGAAGAGCCAAGACAGACCATCGCCGAGTATATCGCCATGATCGGCGGGAATATCGGAATGCGGAATGGAGCGTCGATTGTCTCTATTGCTCATCTCTTCGCCTTAATGATAGCGGCCGTCGGGTTTCATCCGTTTTAAACTTAACTTGCGCTTTGGATAAGACTGCTATTTTCTCAGTAAGTGCGGCGATGCCTTGGACTGTATCCACTCTAACAGTATGACACACTGAGTTTCTGCCGCTTCATGATGCAGTAGATTCTATCTCATTATTTTACTCTTCAAAACACGAATATGAGGGTGGAGCGCATATTTTCTTCTTCTTATGCACATCTATACACAAATTACGTTTTCCATATTGATTTGTCTTGCTAACGTTCTTTATGTATTGGAATACGTCTTCATTGATTTCGGAGTGTGCGTTTAGTGGAGTGGTAATGGAATTTAAAAAAGTTATGCTCACAGACACAATCCAATATAGAATGAGTGATTAATATGCAATATTTAATATAAACTTTCATAGTGACTGCGCTCAGAGTATGAAACGTGATACTTAAGAGCGCATCGAAGAAATGAAATTAACAGGGCGATACCCTTTTAACTTTTAAAAGAGCGCTGCGAGCACTTCAAGAATGAAAGAAAAGCAGAGCTTATGGTGACGTCCGCATCTGACGTTGCTGCAGTTGATGCCGTCAGCTCGATCGCCTAGGACTGTCCCCATAATCCTGTTGCCTAGACACAGTTTTCGACAAAGGATGTATTAAGTTCTCATAAGTAGTATAACCACATATTGCTGCAGCAGCTCTCATTTGGGTGCAGTTGATTCAGTTTTCGTGTCGACACAATATGTTCTTTAAAAGTGCTTCTCCTTCAGCAGTTCAAACAGTGTCATTGCCTGTCTATAACCTTTGATTCGTCGTCGGCAGAAACATATTAATATCCTGGTTCCGCTTATAGACGGAGCAGATTTTAATGAGCCTTGCTCTGAAGAGCTGCAAAAAGTTCTCAATGGACCATATCAGGCTGATTTAATCCAAGAAATCTATGAATAAATTTTCAATGCATAAAAGGTTTCGTCGATCCAATCATCTGGAACAGAGATTGATCTTCACGTAGTAAAATTAGGCAATAGGTCTAATGAACTGACTTTCCCATGAGGCATTATCTAGCTTCACTGCACCATCCTCTTGGGAGCAGGGGAAGTGACCGGCATTATAACGAAAATCTTGTAGGCAATTTCTATTTAAGCAAGTAATAGTTTCATTTGAAATGTCAGGTCCGGATGTATGACTCAGATCGCCAAACTTGACAGCTGATCAAAGCGCAACTTGCTCTCGACGAATATCTGCAGCCAACTTTGTGCGTAGTGGTCGAAGCGACAAGACAACTTGCCATTTGATCGTGATGTCGATCGTCAGCCAGAACCTATCCACAAACGCTAACGCAACGCTGGACACCCTTTTCACTCCATCCGGCTCAATCGATGTGTGGACCCGACTATCGGCAGATTGGCCGACGCTTCTCTGCTATATATTAGGAATAACGATGAACAGTGTTGTCATCGCGATCAGCTTCTGCAGCGTACAGATCAGCGGTGACTACAAATGGTTTGTCGCCAACCAAGCTATCGCAAACTTTGCTGCCGCCGCGAGCAATCTCTGTGGGATAGTCGTTGTCATCACTTTGGGACCCACTCGTTACAGATATCTCCGCCAAAGCAAGCCTTTGTTATTTTCCATATACTTTGAAGTGTTTATAGTAGAAGTTTCCTCTAAGATTGGTGGCTACGCAACGTTGACCACT
The DNA here is from genome assembly GCA_002796945.1 of Plectus sambesii. Classification (NCBI taxonomy): domain Eukaryota; kingdom Metazoa; phylum Nematoda; class Chromadorea; order Plectida; family Plectidae; genus Plectus; species Plectus sambesii. The sequence continues at coordinate 40,086 of NIUQ01000323.1, forward strand.
CTTCTGGCGACGGTGACGAACCGTTTTGTCAAAATAGCTACTCCTAGTTATTATTCTCGTACTATGTCACGTCGGCTCATAATATTTTATTGTTGCCTGACATATTTGACAGTTTTGCCAATAGATGGGCGCTTTCTGTCGCTGTTCTTGTCGGAGCAGTTGATCTGGGTGGTTGAAGTAGCGGCGTTAGTGTGCCCATGGATGATATCAATGGTACTTTGCGCGTTAACGTATCGTGTTCTGTATCAGCACTTGCGTACAGTCTCCAACTCTGTCCGCGAAAAGAATCTGAAGGATATGCGGAGCGTTATGCGGGCGTTGTTCATCCAAATGATCTTGTATTGTTCTGACTATATCCCGCGCAATGTTCTGTCCGTTCTCGCTAATCTGCTTAGTCTGGATACTTCGATGTTGCTGGAAAATGTGATTTTCAGTCTTTGGAGTCGAGTTGCGATTTGGACAGGCATGTTCTCGCCAGTGACCACTTGCGTAGTTGTCTTAATTACTATGGGGGCATACAGAAGAGCTGTGCTGGCTATGATTAAACCTGCAATCAATTTTATTAGCAAAATTATGCCTAATAGTAGAAAAGTATCAGTTACGGTGGTTCAAACCACGGATAGAGTTCATGGCCAGAGTGAGAAATAACAGTAATATTTTTTAAATAGCTTTTGACAGATAGCAATGTTTTGTCATCGCTAGCTATATTTGAGAGACACCTTTATTTGAGGAAGAGTAGCCGTAAGTGTTTTAGTATGCGACAACAATATTATGTTACTTCAAATAATTACTGTTGGATGTTGTATAGAGTCTATATAATACGTCATTATTCTCATGCATATATGCAGTACTTACGATGAAACTGATTAATGTAATGGGTTGTTTAATTGTGCTAGCCATTTCCAATTGATTGTTTCCTGTAAATGTTAGTATTTTTCAATAAGGAGTGTGTGAATGTTATCAGCGATCATGAATTGATTGAATAAAACATTTTGACCCATGCTTTTAGACAATAACCATTCGCTTGGCACCACAAAAGCAAACAGAATGAAAGTTTTCATCCCTTTCAATTTTAATCATGTTGCTATTTGGCAGGTTTACTGAGAATTTGCCTATTACTGTACAGAAGTGGTCGTTTTCACATTTTGAGAATAAGTTTTTCCCGAATAGCACTTTTTCACATATTGCGTCAATCTAATTAATCAGAATTTTGTGCAACTAAGTGTCAGCTGTGTCATTCATCGGATCGCATCAGTTTCGTTTATCAGAAGTGCAAAGCTGATCTCTCATAATCTTTATCCTGTCCTTTAAATGATTACGTTTCGTGCATGGGTACCGCACGCTATTTTGTTCTCTGTTAGAAATAGTGGACTGCACGAATTTAATGATAAGCTTTGTAAGCCTTTTCAAAATTCCGACTAAACGTTTATGGCATAACTAAAGAAAATACGGCCAAGCCGTTGACTACGCAGAATTAACTTTCGCTAATTATGCATCAAATGAAGGAACAATAGATAAGAGACAAAAAAATCGATTATCGCTGGTCAGATTGTTGAAAACGGAGTTCGTTGATATTTTACTGTACGGCCGCTCTTGGACGCAAATCCTGCCACTGTTCACTACTGATCGATACGAGCACAATTCGAGTGCTCTGCAGTTGTGTATTGCAGTCCTCTCCAATGACGTAATCCGACCAAATGTCAAACAGCTTCTGCTGTACGCTGAGCGGCAGTTTGTCGAAGAATGGTGGAATGGAACAAAGCGCTTTGTCGTTTTTCTTGTTGACGAAGAGGCGCTCTTGCATTTCGTCTGGTAGCTTTTTTAAAATTTGATTCGTAGCGAAGCGTTGTGCAGTGCAATCGTCACCTGCCGTGTAACTGGACCAGACTCTCTGCAGGTCGGACCGAACGTTCTGCGGAAGTTTAAAGGTAAAGATTGGCATTTTGCAGCGACCGCGACGATTTTCAAGCTAAAACATGGTGTTTTAATCATATTTTGAAGCATTTATATTACAGTTCATTTCAAAAAGATGTCTTTGAGTTATGTGTGAAGGGAATAATTCGTGACTTGGGCCAAATCGAATAGCAAAGCAAGTTATGAATATTCCATCATGTCGCGAAGGCACGCGATTTCAGTCACAAATTAGGGTTTTCTATGAACAGAATGTCAAATAAGTTCTGACTGTCTCATGCTTGTTATTCATTCGCATGCAATTTGCGCTGAGTCAGGATGTTGTGACTACAGAATATGCTACATCTTGCGCTCTTGCGCTACTCCTAGCTGCAAATCACTGTTAAAATGTAGACGTACAGGCCTGTACCTACTCGTAATTCTCTCCTTTTCATATATATAGTTTTGTAACAATAAATAATCTGAACCACCGAATATTCGTCCATTTCATTTGCCTCCACGACACATCAAGCAAATCTTACTTCTCGATCTCGATCGATGAGAGCTTGAGTAAATGAAGCAAATGCAATAAAGAAAATGGTGGTAGTCATTTTGACGCACATCATAAAATAGGCCTTAGTTACAGTAAGCTGAGGCGATAGGCGACGCGGATGCAAGTAAATGCAAATGGACACAAAATTTGCAGGCTTCAATGCTCATTTATATCCTTGCTGACGTCTGATATTTTTCGCGTTGTAGATGGCGGCGATATTGGGCGGCTGCTGATCTAATATTTTCTACATGCTAATGACTTTGGTGCTAGCTAGCGCTTTATTTGAAGCAAACATTGAGCGACAGTTACACCTTGATGCCTAATCCAATGACGCCATTTATTTTGTGCGGACAGAAAAGCTTCGGCTTTTAAATATTTGCGTTGACGCATTTTTTGAGGTACATGGACGCGAACTGAAAGCATTTGTTTATAGTAGCATCAAATCTAAGCGCTCCTGTTACTTGTCAAATATCTCCTTTTTTTACGAATCCTGTCAGTTTTGTTTTTTCAGTACGAAAAATATAATCCGAAAATACTTTTGCACTCAAGAACAGGAAATTTTTTAAGAGAAAGTGCAAGTGGTTTCAGCGACTTTATTGCTTTCTCTTTAGCAAATATAGTGATAATCCTGACAAATATGCTGCTTTATTGGAGTAAATGTTTCCGAAGCAGTGAGCAGCAAAATCAAAGAATGGGAGTGAATCGGGGAAGAGGAAGCAGCGAGTACTGTCCTCTGCACCAATACCAGACCAGTAAATATTGTACGCTAAAGCTTATAAATTCAGCTACGAAAATCAGGTTACTGAATATTCTGCGATCGAATTATTATCGTTTTCGTGCGAATGTAAAATTTAGTTGAATTATTAAACTTAAATTTGTGCGAATATCATAACCTTTTTATTAGCTCCAGCAAATGAGACATACTGATATTCATTGCTTCGTCTTGGGCTGAAGCACGCAAAAATCACAGATCTGAGGAAGGTGTGAAGGATAGCAGAAGTTCAAAGAAAAAGATAGTCGCTCTTTGGAATTAATTTGTCAACTTGGCGCAGTTGTTGAAGAACAGATCGTCAACCACTAAGAACTCGCCTTCAGCTAACACACTTGGGCAGTATTACCGTCTCGCATCCATAATGCATCTGTTCTGATCTTTTATAATTGACTGCTTACAGACCAACTATACATAGATTACATGATACCTTTGCGAATTGTCGTGTCGCGAATTGTCGCAAAAATATCATGTCGCGAATTGTCGTGTCGCGAGCTGTCCGTTTCCCCATACATATGTATTAGTCGTGGTTCCAGTCCGTCTGCATCACCACACGTGCGTCTCTGCCATCGCCTTGCTGTCAGCATATTCTGCCAGTGACAGTCCCAGGCTAAGGATTGTAATCTCTGAGTAGAGCTGAAAGATTTTACAAAGATCCCAGAGTACTTGTTCAAGGAATCGTTAACACAATTCAGTAGATAGAGGCGAAAGAGCGCAAGTTGGAAAAGCACATTGCCCAAGTAAGGCGGAAAGGCGAGAGGCATAGCACTTTAGGAAGATGATCGCGGTGGAAGGGGGGCAACAGAGGTTACGCGCATAGTCGAGGTGTCATAGTTGTCGCTTCGCCATCACTTCCCCCTCGTCCCGATCAAGCAGTCAGCACGGTATCGCTCCACCTGCAGCAGCTCGATAAACAAGAGGAGAAACCTGTCGAAATTTCCGATTGCGCATGCTGTTGAGCCGACGCAGCAGCCCTCTATCACTAGTCCCTCTGTCTGCCCTATTATGTATAATATTTGCGCTCAAAAACAGCGCTTTTCTGAGGCATGGTTTATGCTCAGAGTTCAACCATCCCCGCTTACAGTATATTATCGTAAGGTGGTTACCTTCTGCCACTCATATTGCCATTACCATACCTTCGTGGCTTGAAGGCCATCTCGCCGTTTTCTAACTCTAACGGAGAGTCATTTCGTGTCACAAGTAAAGTTTGAAATGAGCGAAATCTGAGTGGCACCCCTAAAAACGTTTACAGTATGCTTTCTATTGTCTTATTCTTTACATGACTGCGTTTTTCGTTCCATACTTGGTGTTATCAATCCGTTCTTCATTCTTTATCTAGGGCAGCTTTAAGGAACGCACTGGAACGCAGGCCGAGAACGCTCCGGTACATAGCTGCATACCACCTCGTACTGTATATCATGTATATGAAGTGTAGCAGAGAGGAACAAACATCGTCCAGTAAAGCAAAGAAATGTCGACGATTGTGGACAAAGTTATTATTTTCAGAGTTGCAAGTGTATTCGTGGAAATGCTTATCAGAGAAGTGTAAAACAAAATATAAGAATGGAAACAATGGTCTGAATCGAAAATAATCCAGGTATTTCTGTAGCAAATCACTGCTTCTGTTGTGGCACAATTGGTCCTTGAGCGAGCGCCATCTTCTCCGACTCTGGCAGATTCTCGAAAGCCACTTTCGTTGCTTCGCGCTGTTCAATGCAGTCGGTGCCCTGTAGATAGCAAAAATATAATAAACAGTACATGAAATGTGGATAGAGGTCTGTTTCAATAATATGCAATAATTATATCATATCCACTTTAAAAAGAGCACTTTCCAAATCAAAGAGAACATTTTTCATACCGATTTGACTCGAAATTTGTTCTTATTAAGGTGGAAATGTTATACGCTGAAATAAATGTACCGCAAAGCAGCGTTTAATACACTCTTGAAACAAATTGCAATATGTTCCTTTCAGACAAGAGTGACCCAAGTTTCGTACTGAATGAATACTGATACCAACTGTGACACTGAACATTTTCAAGCGTTCAGATGTTTGCAGGGTCATTAAAGTTCGACACCGGCGCATTTCAGTTGTATAATTGCTAGCGTTACCTTCTTGTAGTCTCTCCAGATGCTCTTGATCATCTGCTGGTTCTCAGGAGTCAATCTAACGATGAACGGCGGAACGCCGCACATGGCTCCTGGCGGGCTCTTCGGTCGCAGACTGAGACGAGCTTGAGCAGGCAGGTTATCCAGGATTTCCTTCGTGTCCTCGAGTTGGCTCGAGCAGTCCTTATCCCCTTCGCGGTATGTCGACCAAATCGCGCGCAGTTCCAACTGGATATCTGCTGGTAGCTTGGCTGTGAATGGTGGCAGATTGCACGGCGGCGGGCTCTAGAAATATCTCACTTTTGCCATTAACTATTCTATGGCCTTTTCACTGAACAGCCGCTGAGATTTAAGCTCATTTGGCCGAGCTCCATTTCTCATATCTAAACGCACTTATGCGACGAGCTAATTTATCTCAGAACCATCGGCAGAGATTATTTCACAACATTTTGCGATTTATCAAACATATTACTCTCTCAGCTTTGTTTTCAACAAGCTTTGAATTTACTTTTAAGGAAAGAATAAAAGCGCTGCATCTATTTTCTATGGAATTTCTCCCATCTCTAGTGTTTTGAAAATCTTTTTAGCTCATTGATAAGAGACTCGTGAAGGGAGGTGATTTTAGGCAAACAAGAGCTTTCTTTACTTTCATTTGGATAAGTATCAGCTTGCTCAAATTTGATACCGTAAATCCTCTAATAGACGCCCCCCTCTAATAGACGCCCCTCAAGCCTCGATTGAAAAAATAGACGCCCAGGGCGTTTATTAGAGGATTTACGGTAAGTATACTCACTGATTGTCTTTTTCGCCGCACAGTTTTGCTGATGCAATAACATAGCAATAAAAGCAACAACTTTTACCATTGTCTGACGCGGGCGAATTTTGAAGAGCGGCTGGTACGGTACTGCTACCGTCACAGCGATCATCATCGCGATTACAGCAATCTTCATCATTTTCAGCCTCCTGTCCTGTCAATCCGTCAGTGAACAAAGGAAAACGCGAACCGTTCGCCGAGTGCATCGTTCCGTGCTTTTATTTAGTGACGCAAAGTGCTTTGATGACAGCGTCCGGCTGTGCATATATCATTAAATCAGAATACGGTAATCATATGCGTCTGACTACGAAAAGTAAGCAAGAAAATAGGGCTTTTTCGAAAATGATCGCTGAATGCGATGAGTTCCGGCTGGTACGAAAGAACCGACCTGCGTCATTGAATGAATGATTTGCCAAACAATCGCTCTGTTGATTCACATGACCACTATTTGAAAGTCATCACAAATTTTTGATGCGTTCACTGGGGGCGTGATATGACGTTGACACAGAGCTCGGTAGTGGGGGGTCCTGGACAGTTCCGCAGCCAAATAGAAGGTTCTGTCACTTTCTTCCACTTCTAGCCAATGATGGGCATTACGAAACTAGATAAATTAGGTTTACCTAGTAAGTCAGTTCGCAAGAGAACTAGTTGAACCAGCTGCTACAGTATACACTTTTCTAAAACGCCCATCACTGCTTGCAACGTCGACCCCTAACCATATTTTCCTTATAGTTGCTCTGCCCCTAATCGTCCCGATGCGTTCATTTCTGCGTAGAAATTCAGAGATTCTCATACTTTTAATCGAAGGGTATCAAAGTTGAAATGGATCAGTGAATTCAAGCAGGAATGATTGGCGTACTGTCAGGAAAAACAAAGAGAGCAACATCTTCCAGAGCAAATGATATTAGGACGACTGAAAGGGAATATGAGGATTTTTACGTTCGCTGGAATTACTATTTGAATCCTTTTCGCAAAATCTTTTGTCCAACATGCGCGGCCAGGAGATCGGCGATTTCTGCATGCTTGTACTTGAGTGCTATGGCCTGTGGAGTTTCGCCACGCTTGTTTTCAATCTGAGCATCCGCTCCATTACTGTAATGCAGTAATATTTGTATGCATATTTTTAACTTTGATATTAGGTACCGTAATAATTCTTGAATCATGGTTTTCCCATTCGAACCGAGCTGTGCAGCCTCGTGTAGTGCAGTGTTACCGATTCTAAACAAAATCCTTCATCAAAGCTCAAAGTTAGTAAATCAACGCACGGTGGATGTTTCGCATTGATTTTGGCTCCTGCTAGCAGCAAGACGCCAATTGCATCGACAAAGTTGCACTTCGCAGCGATGGCCAATAACGGCATCCCATGTTGATCAATTGTTGCCGGATCTGCGCCCTGAATAGTAGGCAATATGTGAAATAGCAGATTCACAGCTGCAATGTAAGGTATGTCGACAATTTGCCACCCTCTATTATGATGACGCTGCCAAAAGCAACTCAAATATTAGTACATTAGCCAAAATGATAGATCTCTGCGTTTCGGCGCTTATCTTTCTCTCAACAATATTTAACAGTATATAACAAGACTTGTCGTTCAACCAAATTTAGAACCCTTGGCTTTAAAATTGCTCCAGTTACTTACACCGTCGAGCAAACGTTTCACTTGGTCACCATCTTGATCAGGCATTTGTAATTCTTTCAATAAATCGTTACTGGAAGCGGAAGGTTCTGTTTTGGTTTTCGCCGACTGCGGCCTACTCGCCGACCGCTGACTTGATGGACGACTTGGTCGACTCGATGGTCGCCCAGCGCTTGAAGAGCGCGAGCGGGTCGACGAAATCACACCTTAAAAATTGTTCTTCTTACTGTGCTTCATTAATATTTAATGCAGTTAACTTTCATCGAAAAATTGCCGAAAATGTAGCCTCATCAACAAAAATACAAAACTCGTCGAAGAATAGTTAGAAACTGTACTCTTGGCCCACGGTCAATTACCCATACTCCCTCTATCCTCTATCCAACCGTTAGTTTAAAGTTTAAATACAAGATCAATTATCTGTTCTTTGTGGATTGATAGGTTAACCGTAGCGCATTACAAAGGCAGATTTTGAGTAAACGAAAAAGAGTAACTTGCCCACTTTGAGCAAAAAAGGCAATCTTAGTGGCATTTCACTACATTTTCATCGGGCATGGTACTGAAGATTTGAAGAATGGTATATACAAGGAACATACTTTCTCGGGCCGAAGCTCTGTCAGCCGAGCGGTTGGATGAAACGGATCGTCGCCTACGTTGATCGTCACGGGAGGCAGTGGTTTTCACATAAATAGAGCTTGGCCTGAGATTATTCTGATCCGGCAACTCGAAATCGACTCTCAGACTAAATACTCCGTCAGCGCCAATTTCCACGATAGCGTCAATGATCTAGAAAATACGAGAGGAGACGTGTAAAAGTTAATTTTAGGAAATATTAAATATTTTGGGGCCAATTTCATAAAAATGTTACTATTGCGCGATTGCAAGCGCGCCAATTTATAATTTTTTGGTTGTTTTCGGTATTCTGACCAATCACAACGTTTCTAATCCCGCCATTCCTGACGTAAAATGGTTTCATGAAACAGTACTGAACAAGAATACAAGGATTGCGTGTTCTTTTAAATTATTATCGAAAAGTCTTTAAGCGTACTAAGGCTAACAATGAGGAGCGCCGCCTTACCTTTCCAATTCTGTAGTCGGCGACGTCAACTTGAAAACCTTTATTCGACTGTGCATAGGCTTTTAGATGTGAAGCAATGTGATCGAGCTGTTGCCTCCAGTAACCTAAATTGTTTTGCATAGGAAAGAGTGAGCGTCATATAGCCAAGGCATTAAGAAGAAGCCAACAAGTTATCGGACAGAAAAATAGATATGAAAATTTTTATTCGTCTTCACTCAAACATGCAGTCTTTGACTATTATTTGAAGTCAGATTTAGACCTGCTTCCTCATGTACGACATAGTTTTAAGTGAAATTGTTGTCCTGTCTTAATGACTTGTCTTAATGCCACAGCCATAGGATACATGCTTCAAACAGAGCCAAAACTTCTCCTATCTGGTTTAGAAGAATTTATAAATAATCTGTCCTTAATTTGAATTTCGATGCAAAACCTTTCACCTCGCTCCCCATTTTTTTCTCAAAAAAATCATTACCTCCGCCAGGGCTTAATGGTTGAGCAATGGGGTTAATGGCAGATACGTAAGCAATCGGTTTCTTCCCTGAAGTTCCGTTATACTCTTGCTGGTTGCCCTGTATGAAAAGAGATGCGATTTGCTTCGTTTTAATGATGAAATAAAAAAGCTTACAGCGTCCACTTTATTCTGCTGCAGTACTGCCTCGATGCCGTCATACTTGGTTGATTTGGAGGTTTCGTGAGAATTTCTGGGTAAAAGAGACCATATGGATAAGCCGGTTATCACGAGGATCATACATTCGCAACCAAAATAAATAACGAGCGTCTTGCAGCACACGGTCAGTGATCGCTTTGGTCCCAAATAATTAGCCAGCATGATCTCTTTGTCGAAAAAATCAATGGGATTTTGCGCTTCTCATACGTGCGACACCCACGAATTCAAGTGTAATTATGGTAGTATGGGGAACAGTCAGGTATGCTTAACCGACATGATGAACATTAAGTGGAAGTGTCGAGGATTCGCAGAACGCGATGTTCAAAATAGATTATTTTAAAAGTAGAATGTGAGTCAAAAACTAGTGCACTATTCATATAGCGTCAACGATGAAGAAAGGAAAGAGAGAACAAGCCATAGGTGGAGCGATAATGAACAGAAAATCGATCGACGACAGAACACACACACACACAAACCTTTCGCCGAGCAGTGATCGACTAACGGTCGACGTCGGCGGCATGAAATGGGCACCGGAGGCCAGCGCACCACAATTGGTGCAGAATAACATTCCCACATCCAGGCGGTTTCTGCATTGTGCGCAGGTTGCAGGCGCTGTGCTGTTCAACTGAAAATGCAGTACTTTAGTACTGATTAGGGACGAATTAAGATGCTTTTTCCAAATGTTTACTGTTAGCCGGTAATTGCATGGCGGATCGTATAAGACGCATCATTCACGCAGGGAAGTAAAATTATAGTGTGCAAACTAATTTCAGTTTGCGTGATTAAATGATCAAAAGACGACAATGTGTTCAATTATGAATAGCTACATTAGACTATAGCCATCTTTGACTTTCTTTGCAGACGCTAGTTTAATGTATATCTTATTATATTTCAACTTTTGCACTTACCATATTCACATGTTCACTTTTTCCAATTTCACAACGGAAAATACGAAAATGTATTTGCATTTGAATTTCACCTCTCTGTCAGTTTTATTATGCAACTGAAAAATGTTAAAACGTATAAAAATAAGTTTGAAATTTAATTATCTTTCCATATTTCCCATTGATATAAAAAATGTCGTTTCACCGTTTTGCCGCAAGAGGCGCAAAATTTTGAATTCTGACGGTTGGCAGTCTTGCACGTTGGACACTTAACGGTATCCGATGTTCCATTCATCTGATTCATCAGCTTGATCGGAACGTCGGCTTTGACCGGTACTCTTTTGGCAAACGCTAGGCCGTTTTCGCAAACAGAACAACTCGTCGCACTCGGAGAATTCAGCTCAGAGCAGAGGATGCACTGCAGTTTATATTTCGCCTAAAAGTGGCACAATTAGAGCAAAAGTTTTGAAATGCGAAACAGCTTGTATTACTGTAGAAGCAATGTTTTGTTCGGGTTGATTTGTTGTCATCTGAGGCCTAGCGTCCGAATCGCTTATTCGGTCCATACAAACGACGCATTTTCCGCTATTTGGCGGAATTAACGTCTGACATTTCGTGCAACGGCGCATCTCAAAACAATAAAAGAAGTCAGTTATATAATGCCCCTTCTGTTAAACTTTCATAAGAGCTGTTATATGAGATGGAATATTATTATCGAGTGTACACGCTAACCATTTCCACTTCAATTTGATCGCCTTCACTTGAACAACAACGCACACATTTTACTTCAGGAAACCTGTGTAAACGTCTAAAATGATCCAATCTCTATACGCTCGGAAGCATGCATGCTGAAGAGTGCTAAAGCATGCTGAAGAATGACCTAACCTGGCCGCGTGTTAACACACTACCAGACAATCTCGTGACTGTTGGTCGTAGGCCGGGGTACTTTGCACCACATTCAGGGCAGAATTTCGAATTTTTGCTTTGCAATCGCGGTGCGCAACAAGCGGGACAGCTGAAATTAAAATTTCAATATTGCATGCGGTAGAATGATTGAACACGGCATAAAGAAATTGCTGACATGAGTGAAGACGCCCAAGCACGACTCATCACTTGTGACGAGGTCAAAATCGATCGACTCGGTGGGCGTTTCTGCATAGAGCGGATACTGGATGCGACGCTTGACGGTCGGGCAGGGATTCCTGCACGCAGCTTCCGTGTCGTACTTGAATTCGTCATGCGAGATTTGTTAGAATACTGGGATGCCTGAAATATAGCATTCTTTAGCAGTGCTTTCGACTAGTATGTTTCTGCATGTCACTGCGCTCTGTTGCCCTCAAGATCGTTCGCTGAAATCTGAGAAAAGTTGCCCGCATCTCGTACCGTCTCTTACATTATAGAAAGAATAACAATACTGCCTGCTAAATGTCGGTCACCTACAAGCAAAAATGCGCTATCCTTCATACTTGATGTGCACTGAACTTTTAACTTGAAATAAAACTCTTTTGAATACATTAATTAGAATTAAAGAGCACTGCATAACTAAAGGAAGCTATTGGAGAGTGCGACGTGCATATATGGAACAGAAAACAGTGCATTTTGCAGGCTTTTACCACTGATTTTGCGTCGTCCAATGAAGCAGCATCGTAATTGCTTGTCAATAGCGAATTCGAATCGACTTGATATCTCTTTGTAATCATCAGGCTTTCTTTTCCTGTGCGCCTTTCAACAGCCACCGCCTTTATCGTCATTTTTCCTGGGGGCAGACAGAACGGCTCTCTGTATAGTTGTGTCCATTTTGCTGTGCCCAGCGTTGCAAAAGGCTCAGGAATTCTGCCGTCCAGCGTAAAGTAAACATCGGTGTCCGGCGTATCTTAAAGAAAGATGAGACGAAATTACATATCCGGCGCTGACTGAGACCTTTTCATAGAATTCTCCTAATTGTTGAATTGCGGGATTTCAAGCGCCTGATTGGTCATTTTTCGGTTTTCTATCAAATTAACACCCGAGCAATTGGGCATTTCGCAGTTATGGAAGTGTAATAATATTATAAATTTGGCCAATTATAACGCTGCAGATGATCAAAGATGAGAGTGACGCTGATGAAGAAAATAGCTTTCAAATTATTAAAGCACTGCTCTGCTATTATTGAGTTAGATTTTCACCTTTATATTTATAATTGCACATGTATAATCTAAAAACAGATGAAAAACAGTCGAAAAGTTTCAAAATAATTGAAGAATAGTTGGTCAATAAAAAATTTTAAATAAGCAAAGAATATTCCCTTGATCAAATCACCTTTAGGGTTTAATACAGTGTATAAAACTGATCGCAAGTACCTGATTTCAGTTCAATTTTCGTGTCGGAGGTCAGACAGTTTCGCAAGCTGGCATCGGTACTCGGTGGCTGCAGAGGTATAATGTTTGGGACAGCTATTCGTCCCGCCGCCATGCTGAAACCTCAGTCGTTCAGGAGGAACCCACTTTTAAGGCAAGGAGTATTACCGCCAAACGCTGAATGCGAATACGACATCGCTTATAAGCCACGGACAAGGCTGTTTACCGGGTACACATGTTGCCATGGCAACAATCAACTCCACCACATGTGTCGCGTCTTCGGTATGTTTGGTTCCTAATTACTCTCATTGCGTCAATATAATCCAACCTTAACGCTTTTACAACCTCGTTTGAGGATACAGTCGAGCTTGGCTAGAAGCACTTGAAGGAAAATCAGAAAATTGTTTATTCATCCCAGTTTTCATCTGTCATATGGGGTCTACGTTCATGTGCTCTTTTACCGCATCGAAAACCAATGAGCGTAGTAATGCTACTTAACAGCGCTTTTATTTTCATCTCGAACGAATAGTCATCGAGCAAGATTTCGCTCACCATAGCATAATATATGACTAGTGGATTTGATCAGATACTTCCTTAAACCTGGATAGTGACTAAATTCCATCAGAACACATCTTTGAAATACAAATTTGGCCGGGTGTCCTTGCTCATATGCATCATGTACTTTTTTATCGAAAAACCAAAGAAGAACAGAGGGAAAGTTTTGTTTTCTTCAAGGCATCGATTTACTGGAGAAATAACGAGCTTTAAATTGAGTTTTGCGAACGAAAGCAATGCGTGCCATCCCTCCGAGCTCATGGGCGAAGCTAAAGGGCATATTCCGCCGCTTCCGATTTCGAAACTGCCCTTCGTCAGTTTGTCATTTCATGCAAAGCACTTACCCTAGTGGCGAAGGCGACATATGACATCTGTTAGATATTTAATTACGCCAGACACTCAAAGCAATTGCAGTAAATTTCGTTTCTATTGCATTGCTTATCTTGATATTGCTGCGGAAAGTAGGGCTCGACTGACTTCTGAATGACAGAAGCTGACTGATGGAGGTGTTGCCTGCGCCTTCACATCTCCCCACGCCGGTTGAAGCTCTTTATAATTGTTTTCCAGAAATTCTACAGATTTTCGGCTGTTTACGGAGTCGCTCAGGTTGGCCACTTAGCGAAAGCTGTGCGTTGTGCACACGTCCATCGAGGGACGATACTTAGTGATTCAACGCACGCTCACTATTCGAGGAAGATTTGTATCCCGAAACACTCACTGTTGTCCCGCGCAACAGACGAGCAATAATTTTGCAATTAACGTGCAATATTACATTATTCACCCCTGGTCAGACATAAACAAACAACCTTTCGGTAATCAGCCGACCGCACAAAACGATTACGCCAGAGGGGCTACAGGAAGTGAAGTCGTGCCACGACGTTGGGCACTTGAAAATCAATACACTAACTGATCGCTAGCTGTATTAGCATGCGAGATCGAAACTTGATTTTGTCGTTCCTGACCAAGTAATTTTTACATCAATACATCTGTGCTGTGGATCAGTGTGATGGCACACGTTTGGTACGCAGACGATTACCAGCAGTGCTTTTGCATCGGAGAATGATCGCCAACAGCACTTGATAAACGATCGCATCGGGCTTACATTTAGCGATAATTGACGAAGCAGCGTGCGTGTCAGATATTTCCGAGCGTTTGAACGACAAAGCACGAACAAAGGAGATGGAAAGCCAGGGCGCGCGCTGTGCCCCCCCCCCCTTGGACAGCAAATGTGAGGCATCTCGCGATGGATTGACGGCTGAAATACGATCATATCGCACGCGAAACGCGATAAGAGCGCATGTGACGAGGCGTAGCCCTGTTATCCATTTTGCGCCCCCGACGGCGCCTAAAATCTGTCGACGAAAATTAGTATAAAAACCAGTCGGCGCGTGTGGTCAGCGAGCGGCTAAAGTGAACAGTGGCGCATGTCAGGCGGGCGGGGAGAGGGAGGAAGGGCGGAAAGGCCTACTAGTCCATCCGGCCTCATTAGCAATCGCCTAGACTGGCCGCGCTAGATGGCATGCTGGTGATGCCGCCGCTTCCGGCCGGCCACGCCGCTCCGTTTCGATCCGCGCGCCGGACAGCCGTGGACTTCTCGAGTGGTAACAATTTGCCGATTGGGGCGTTTAGCTAGTTGCGACTGTCGGTCCGAAGGGAGTCGCGAGAAAGTCGACGGCTGCTGGACACTCCCCACGCCTCCACCGGATGCGCGCCGTCCGTTCGTCGACCACTCTCTGTCGTCCGTTCCTTTCCTTTTTAGTCAATCGTTTCGGATGCATTTGTTGAGTGCAGGCTGTTTCGCTAGGAACTGTCGTCTTCTTCTTATATTTCTTTCA
>NIUQ01000324.1:0-55412 GCA_002796945.1 Plectus sambesii
CAATGCCAGCCAGTTTTTCTAAAGCTTAAGACGTCTTCAAAAACACAGCATAAACGATAGTGTTCTCAATCGGGCGCTAGTCGATTTCTTCAATATTTTTACGCTTGATGTCAGCGAGTTAATCTTGAGAATAAATAGCACTATGTAACCATTACGATATGTCTCATTCTAGCGTTCGCTGCTGTGGGTCTAACTCCTTCAATCGTTCCCGTTGCACCGCGTGGCTCAATTTCAGAGGTAGGAACGCACTTTGCTTATTTTGCATCAGAGTGGGCACGAGATGACAGGCGCTGTACGGTTAATCTTTTACGATATAGCTACAAAGTGATCGAATTTTGTATAAAACTTATTGCAAGAAAATTTGCAGAACAACTGATTATTCCGTATCAAGCCGACAAGTTTAACACATTAATTTAAAATTAACCTCTACTTTGTATATGAAAAATTTTATATTGCTAGTTTTTGTAATTATTATAATAGCATCGCACTTATTTATATGTAGCTTAGAGGAGCGACTTATATATTATTTCTGTTTGTGACATGGGATTAAAAATATTGCATTTTCGTACGAAATAAAATTCGAGAATATTTCAAAACAATTTCCGTTGGGTAAATCTTAAAGACCATCTTTACTAGCGCAAACCATCAATCGCTCGAACAAGAAAAAAAAGATATAGGCCAAGCCTTTCAACTCATAGCAAGTGAATTGATCTCGAAGAATACCATGTAAAATACAGACTTAATTTACATCTTGTGGTAAATCTTTATTAACCGTCCAGCGAGGTAACTGCAGAACGCGGAAGAATAACCTTTTTAAAATTTAGATGACATTCACGTCGTTCGTCGTTCATCAAGGCGACGACTTGTCAGCAATAAAAACTTCATTTCCACTCGATAGTGCCACCAATCCACCTTCAGGTATTCACAAATTTTACTAAGGGCTTGCTAGTTGAGTAATTCTTTCGCAATTAAGCGTCGAGGAAACTCCGAAAACACATTAGTAATGCAGTTCTAAACCTCGAAATAAATTGCCTTAATCCAACAATGAATCCCACTTGTGCGGCCAAAAAAATATGTAATGGAAAATAGTACACGTTCATTGTGCAAGTGCGCACTGTTTTTTTAAGAAAAAATGTGTTTGTTGGTCAGCGATCAAAAACTTTCATATGCTAGTACTCATCACTTATTTTTCGGCAGCATCAGTAGCATGATTTCTTTAAACAATAAGCTGAATTCACTTTTAAATTGCAGGCGATTTCATTTTGGCTGGAATCACCATTACGGCGGCTGAAGCTGCTGGCGCATCTCATTATCACGTTATTATGTTTGGTAAGTAAATGGCAGAACAAACCATAATTTCGACCATAGTGATGATAGCGCTATTATTCCAACCCTTACTATCCTGTGTACCACCGTTGTCATCAATGCCGTCAGATAATTAATTCTGAGATTCACAAAGAGAACATGTGGATCAGTGAGGAGAGTAACTATGGAATTGTTTAAATAAATTACATGGCGAAAAACATTGTCATAAGCACTTGGCTGATCGTGGGTCGATTCGTAGAAGTATTAAGATGTGATAATTGAGGGAAATAGTCCTAATTCCTAATGAAAAACAATGGGGGGATAAAGACGCGAAATTGAGTGTTAAGACGCTTACTCTATGTCATACAGTAAAACCCGGATATAAGAGCTACTCTGCGATTTCCCGTGCTCTGTACTATGCTACAACACAGGAGCCAACCACGAATATAAGAGACACGGATATAAGAGCCACTTTTCGATTTCTCGAGCCTGCTCATTTATCCGGGTTTTACTCTAATAGTCTCACAGAGTTGACTCTTGGGGCCTGTTCCACAAAACTGCTGGAATTAGAATTGTGGGAAAGGCGCAGATAAATTATTTATGATCGGCACCTGACAAATTTCTCGGCGTACATCTAAGATGATCAATCAGCATATATTCCACGGTCGTGATTATAATAACTGTAATTGCGTCAGTAATATTGGGCCGGTTCCATAATCGTTTCCTAAAGTTAGGTAATTCATAGCGATACTCAGCGCTATTCTTCATAATGGGCTTAAGTAATGAATAACTTAAGAATGACTTAGGACACGATTATGGAACCGGTCCATTATGGTCTCTAACGTCCGCACCATGTACGCTCTTTCCACCGCAGACTGTACATTAACTTTCAGATGCAACATCCGATAAGGAAATTCTTTGGCTTCGCAGCGGCATTATCGCAACGGCTGGCTCGTCTACTACGACTCCAGCCAAAATCGCATGGGGGTTACCGTACTACGGAGTCAGCTTGGGTCCTCGGCCTTCTCCATCTAAGAATAATTATGCGGGTGGCTACATCGGTCCGGCAAACTTCTCTCCAGTGTACACAAGTGGGTAATTTGCTTGAGGGTCTTTCATGTGGTACGTAAAACATCCCTTGCTTTCACACAATCTTGCCACAGTGGTCGTTACTTTATTTTTAAAGATTTACTCTTAAAATTACGCTAATGTATCTTTCTTATTTTAAGAATACTAGAACGATTTTCATAATATGTTCTGCGGAGATAAAAATGAACCTCAGATCAAAAGGGGAGAAAAATGTTGACGTACTCAACTTTATTGCAGGGTGCCTGTTTCATAAATTTATATTTGTAGTATGTGATGTGATCACGATAGCAAAAAAAGTGGTGAATGGTTAGAAGTGACACGCGCTGGAAGAAACTTCACAACTGTCTAATCACCGCACTTCCCGCCGTTGCAATCACAAACAGATAAGACAAAAACAGTCCCATGAAATCGATCGTCGTGAATGTATTAATCGAGATATAAAATCAGCTGCATGACTAATTCAAATGCTTCTGATCATGTGCAGCCTTGCATTGACAATCATATGACTGAAATACAAACTTTTCAGAGAAACATTTGATTGCTGTGCTAGTCTATAAAACAAATCGACGCTTCTATGAGTTAGATCCATTGACATTCCTCGGAAATACCGGAGCTCAGCCGTGCTATAAGTGTGCTACACCAGCTTCATGTTCAAACTGCACACTGGTACCGAAATCACCAAATGGGGGTCAATTCACTAACTTCAGTACTTATCTGAAAAGTCCGCAAGGAAAGATTCTGGGTACACCAATTGCCGGCACCTACTTTTATGTAAGTATATTTTACGTAATTCTTATCAGCTATAGTACTATCGTTCACAACACAGTGGACCTATAACTATTGTTTGCTCATGGCCGAAACGTTGTCAATGATCGTCACAGTGTTTAAATTTTGGAACGGATTAACCGTTCTCACGTAAACACAAAATTGTTGTGCTCAGCCTAAAGCGTGATGAGAACTCAATCCGATCCATTCCAATGATAGTTCTTTCATTCGGCCGCAAGATATGTATGAATAATATCACAAATTGGCCGAGGCTACACAGAAAAATACTGCCTTCGCAATTTAGATAGAGCGAAATATTTTTGTATTTGAGCGAGAATGGTAAAACATTCACTTAAACATGTAAATATTGCGATGATCTTTGAAAACAAATCGACCTGCTCTGCAGGCAATACTGACGAGCGGCGTTCCGATGTGAATAATTCAATGTATTCTTATGTCGTGCAAACGAGACGGAACCAGTCTCAAAGATACCTAAGAATTTTATTAAAATTTCATCGTATCAAGCTCAAATTCAAATAATTTCCTTCTGAAGTTTGACTTGTGACAGAAGTGTTGCTCTGTCTTAAATGGGATAAACATCTTTAACGATAACAATCTGCATCTCGCACCAAGGCGAGGGGCCAAATATACTTTTATGAGCACGCTTTATCATCGATTGATCTTTGATATCACGAAAAATGGTACGGTTGTTTCTTACCTCTCTCAGCGTCATGATGGCGACTAAAACTAAAATCAAGTATTATTTTCATACACATTTCCAGCTGCTTTTCTTTCAGGTGTAAGAGAATGCCGACTACGCACGATAAAAACAGGCAGCAAAATGGGAAAATTGTTGTCTACGTTTAGGATTATTCATTTTCATAGGTCTTAGTTGATTGTTCGATGTTTTACCGCTACCTCATATTAATTATATTTAATAGTACTTCATACAAAAAATTACTCAGCAACCAGATTGTTACAAGTGCTGCTGCTGTGCAATTGTTCTTAAAGATTAACTTAAAAATTAATAAGTAAAGATTATAGAGAAAATAACTGAGATCTAATTATTGTAGCATTTGATCTTAGTATTCTAACTTCAACAAATATTTATATGTGATTGATATATACTAGAATCTGAATAAAGTTAATTTGGATTCTGTTGATTACTGGAGAATGGCCGGGTTTTGACAAGTACAGTAAAACCCGGATATAAGAGACAGCTTGGGAAATTGAAAAAAGTCTCTTATATCCGGGGTTCTCTTATATGCGGGGTCGGCCATTTTGGGCAATATTTTCTGTTAAAAACATGTCAAATACTGTACTAATGGTTAGAACATATTGTTCATCGAATAAAAGAACATTTTTAGAACGATTCGAGCATTTTAAATCACGAAAAATAATTATTAATCTCAGATTGAACGTGTTTACGGTTAAATTGCGCACAGTGAGAGTCAACTAAAATTTAGCTATGGACGAGTTTACTGACCCACATGTTAGTTGTCCCTACTTTGTTTTTCTGCGCCTTTTTCGGTCGAAACACAAGTATGAGAGCACAATCGAATACTTTATTTGGAGCATGCGATCTCAAGTAGTATGTAGAGCCGGTGATATGGTAGCAGAAGGTCGAGAGTTCGATTCCCACATCCCCTGTGAATCTCCTAAAGTGAACTCGAACATCATGGGAATAGAACCCGCGACCATTTGCTTACTAAAGCACCCGTTTTACCGCTTGAGCTGGCAGGTTTTCGTCATTTTATGGGGTGCTTTCTCTTATATCCGGGTTTCTCTTATATCCGTGTCTCATATATCCGGGGTCGACTCCTGTGCTGTAGCATAGTACAGGTGCACGGGAAATCGAAAAATGTCTCTTATAACCGGGTTTCTCTTATATCCGTGTCTCTTATATCCGGGTTTTACTGTACAAGCAAAATACCGCTGTAAGCGAAACTGCGAATATTGATTAAATTTGCAAATTCATTTGCAACTCGACTTTTACGCCTTTCAATGATAAAAGCTAAAAACCATTTTGTAAATTCTTTCGCTCTTAGCGTACCTCAAAAATTAGTGGGTAACCACAAGATTTAGGGTCGTTAATTTTTATGCCATAAAAATGCTCAGAGAGCAGGAATTAAAAAAAATCCAAATTTAGCAAAATTACAAAGGTGGACAACTCTTTAGAACACCCTTTAATTTCGGGAGGAAAAAATGACATTAGCATTCATAGCAGGACTGGGTTTCGATGCCTCTCACATATAGTGCTGTGCAGCTCTGTCGTTTTCGAAGAGTATTCCTGTGATAATATTCCATTCAATATGCAATCTCAGAGCGGTTACTGTTCTATACAAGTCTGTCGAGCTGTGTTTCAGTACGGCCCTATGCATTAGCATCTCGGAGCTATACGCTTGGCAGAAATTTTAGCACGTCTGTAGCAAGTACTTTTGCTTTACGCAATATCTTATCTGTTCTCTTCGTCCCCACGTCGATAAAAAAAGAACAAATGGAAAAATGTTTGTCGAAAATTGAAAAATGTGCTTACAGCACCGGGGATTCCCAGACCAACACCGATCCAAATGCAAAGTTGGCATAGCTTTTCTCTATTTGTCAGATCGGATGGGATCGCGTATTTTCAACGTGGTACGGCCGCAAGCAATATTGATCGTTCAGAGATATTTTATTCCATTTTACCATTATTTCGGTGAACCATAAACCCAATTGATCAAGTCGTATAATCCCAGGACCGACGCATTTACAGCATTAAAAATCTTGTGCAAAATCTTTTAATACGTTAGTATTAGGTAGGTTTTGGGGAGATAGCGCTTTTGCTCGAAGGCATAGCTAAGCCTCTTCGGCGTGGTAATATTTGAAGTCCGTTCTATGCCTCATGCAGTATCTGACTGTGGGCAATTATGTTTCACATGCAGAAGCTTCGAACGATGAGACACAAAATCGTTAAAATACTATCTGTAATCTTGCTGAAAAGCAATTAGCAATGTCATATTTGTGTGGATTATTATTATTTGATGTGAATGTCACGAAACGAAACGAAAATTACTGTGTGAAGAGTGGCTTTTAATTATTCGAAGGAGAAGCCTAATTAGAATGTTTTCAACCTACGCGCTATTATGCATAATAATGCTTGAGAACAAATCGCTCGCGTATAAATTTATGCCTTCACTCAGTAATCGTTATTGTATCGTGTGGCGCTAAAAGGAGCAATCTGTGCATATTCGCGACTCGTATCCAGTTTCAGCAGCGCCCCTTCACTGATATGTATAAATTTTTGTCCTTTATTAAAACGGTAATGCGAACAATGAGTGTCAAAAATTCGTAAACATGGGAAAAAGAATTTAGAATTAATTTGACAATATTCAGCTTCGAGTCGTTTTCCCCCATTAGCGATTGTGGCGGCGAGAAATCCAAAATCAAAAGTATTCCTTAATCACTACCAAAAAAATGTTCCGCTACTCAAGAATGGCGGACTTATTCAAAGTACTTGCACAAGAATACCGTAAATCATATGCTTTCTACAGTGAACTCTGAGTTCCAAGACAGATTGCGGGTTTGTTTACGATTTCCCAATATCCTTAGTTTTAACCACAACTTATGCAAGAGGCATCCGAAATATTTTATAGCTTATCAGAGTGCAATTTCGGGTAGAAAAGTTTCCCCCGACAGCAACCTGGTAAGTTAATGGGTAAAGGCAAGCGGCCAGATGACCTTTATTATTTGATGATGTCGCTTTGCTCGTACTAATTATATAAATCTGCTTGCGAAACGAGCAGTGATTATTAAACGAAACTGCTAAAAGCAGAACATAATGGCTATTCAAATGGTGCCAATCTTCGCGCACGTGGAACAATCGCTAATGAACGCTAGCTGAGGCCGAATGACGAGACTGCGTTGCTAGTATTTATCGTCTTTGCCTTTTAGCAGCATCAAGACTTTTTGGTGTGCTTAAGTGTCACGTCAAGGACAAGTCACCGAAATAAACTCTAAGTACTGTTTGCTTGGCAATATATTGATTACGTAATCTTAGTTTTCCCAAACGTCCATGCACAGGCGCCGGTTTCAGTTCCTATTTGTCCAATGTCGTTACAACATCTTCAAACCGCAGCTGTACTTTTGAGGTATTGCATAACAGGACTAGTCTAATTACAATATTTTGCTCAAAAATAGTCAATTTTTTAATCGTAGTTGAAATCTGCGTTTACCATAGACAAAAATCAACATTATTGAAAACGTCACAAACCGTAGTGCAGCTGTGGTTTTGACTAAAGCTTGAGGGAGCTTGGTGCCAGCAGAAATTCTCCTTTCATCAGTTTGTGTTCGACTAGCAGTCATCCGCCAAAACTTCATTCCTTAAAGAGCTCCATTAAACATGCAATGATTTCGAACATTTAGGGAAAACAGAATAATTATCTAAGAGATTTGACCTGAGAAGTATAAGTTTCATGGAGAGCGCGTTTTTGCGATCCACATCACTTATGTTATTAGGCAACGCTTCAACAAAGGTTCGATGACTTCACAAGATTTTGCATGAGGTTTTACGAAAGCACTTAATAAATCGCTGGCTAATATCAAGATCTGTCCAAGATCGCCCATTCAAGAATGCAGCTTTATGTAATAGTCGTTGAGAAAACTTAAAACAAGCTTAGCTTAAGCTCTTTAAGTGTAAAATTAGCATTTAGCTTTGGGAAATCTGCCAGTGTCGCTTTAACAAAGTGAACAAATATGAGAGCAACTATATATCATACGGTTACCTAAACTGTCTTAAAGTGTTCCAGTTCATTCGTGAACTATTTTCTGTTTTGTTTAGTTTTTTGTAATCTATTTAGTAAATTTTGTGGTGCTCACATGATTTGCTCGTTTCTAGTTTGATTGTTAATTCCAAAAGGGATATAAAAAGAAAATTGAGTACAATTACCCAATATTTTTTTACTTGGATTCTCTCCTTCACATAGAAAGCTGCAGCAAGATCAAGACTGATATGCGAATCTCTATTTTAGTAAAATGACAACGCAGCCGGAAAAAGGTGTGTCGATGCACAGAAAGCAAATTAGCCAACACTTTGACAAATTTCTGCAAAAATGCACTGATGTCTTTTCTGCACCGAACCAATGGACGTACCTGCAAACTGCTAAACTTTTACTCAACTTTACATTTTGGGTCATGACATATCTTATTGGAAGTTATTTCACTTTCAATTTATTGGCACAACTGATAAAGGAATATCAGAGCCGGCCAACGAATTTACAAATGAAAAACATGATGAATTCAACAATCAGTGTTCCGGATTACACATTCTGCATTCAGGGACCTATTTCATAAAACTCTCAAGCACTGAGAGTTTAAAGATTAACTTTCAATTCTGCGTTTTCATGTTTCAGCCTCAGTTTTTTACAGATGACTGGAATGATGATAATGCAGAATTCAGACAAAAATAATTCTCACTTCTCAGCAGTTTTATCAAATAGGTCCCAGGTTGATGCCGATTTACTCTTTGACTCTACCAAACATATGGGAAATTACACGGAAGCGGTTAAAATGTTTATTCAAAATTCAACAAGCGAGGGCGTTTTTAAAGTTGATCCCGAAGCGGTATTCGCGAAAGAAACTTACATCGTTGTGTGGAAATATCTCTCAATGATGTATGAGGGCGAATCGTTGACTGAAATGGGCAAAAATCCATTCAACAGTTGTGAGTATCAAAATAGCGACGAATGGATTGCGTTAAAGAATGTCCTTTTGCCTAACATTGCTTTCTCTAACATCACATTGGATCAGTTGAAATCGACATTTGATGGAATATTCAAGAAATTTAGAGATCATAAGAATTTAAACTGTCTTCTGAAACTTAGCGGCAGTGATTCAAAGGGAAAGTGGCATTGCTCATCTTTTGGCCAGAACATTACATTCATTGGAAATGGCCATTTGTGCTTTCAAGTGCGCGACCAGATATACTCATTACTCAGAGATGAATACGGAACTGCAAGATCAATGAGCGTTCAGGTATCTGATGATAAAAGAAAAGGACTCAAAAGACGCAATCCTTTATTGACGATTGATTTCAGCGGAAGATGGACACCGCCTAACTTATCAACTGTAAAAAAAAGCGACGAGATTATTGAGTATAAATTCGATCGAATGGTCAGTATTCATATTACCCCACTACCCGTTATAATACCCATGGCTATTGCAAATGGAAAACGTGTCTGTTCGAACGAATACACACTGACGGAGTGCTTTAACGAGTGCCGAACCCAGCTGATTCAAAGTATATGCGGCTGCTTGCCTGCGACACTTTCTATACGATTCCAAGACAATACAAATGAATTATGCACTTTCGAAAAGTATGAGCAGTGTCTGAAGTATGTAGGCGACGAAGACAGTGAATGCAAAGCGCAGTGTGTTCCAAACTGCAAAAAATGGAATTACGATTTTCGTGTTGAATTGAGCCCCTATCCATATGAGCTGCCTGGAGCATATATTAACTTTGATTCATCTTTTTTTGTCGTGTTTACAGAAATCCCTAAGTGGTCATTTCTTGAATTTATTGGCGCGATTGGTGGAGCGCTGGGCCTATACCTCGGCCTTGACTTTCTCGTTCTTATTCGATTCATTTGCGATCCACTTTTCATGCTCATTCGTAGATGTAACTTACTGAAAAATGCCGTCATCAGCATTGAAGCTTGTCAAATTCAAGAGAACACTGGTAGAAAAAGTTGCTTTCGAAAGATTCGAGAATTCATCAAAAATCGCATTACAACGCAAGATACATTATCACGATCGTTATTTACTACTTATCTGATCGAAAAGTTATTCTGGACAGTTCTGTACACAGCCGGTGGAATTCACACAGCCTACCTATGCTATGGATTGTGTCAGCAATATGCGAATAAGCCTGTTTACTCTAACATTGTTCTGATGAATAACAAAACGATTGCATTGCCAGCGCCAACGCTGTGCATGTCTAATTATGGAGGATTCGTAAAAAAACTGAATGATTTAATAAAACAGAACGCTACTTCTAATTACACTAGCTTATTAGTGGAATATTTCGATCAGAAAAGTATGACTGGCGTAACGTTACTCGACGAAAAAGAATGGCCTTTGCCTCTTCTCGCGATTACCTCACATTATTTTGGCATTATGAATACGGCAGAGGCGAACGGAGTGTCTTCAGCGCTTGGACAAGAAAAGGAAAATGGATATTATAACATCCAATCGACATACAATGATTTTTTTCAAACGCTTTCCAGTAAGTTGCCTTAAAGAAACTTTTGAGCTAACATCCTGAATATGTGTCAATGAGTGAGAGCTGTTTAAAATTGCGCTTTTTTGGGCAATTGGTAATCAAGATATAATCCTTAGGAAAATTATATTAATTTTTAGGCAGGCCGCACTCAAAGTATTAATTAAAGCATGAATACAATCAATTAATAGGATCAGATCAAATAAAACTTTTGGCCTGCATTAAATACTGCCGAAGTGTATCGCACGCTTAGTACATTTCTAAAATACAGCTCGACCAATAGCATCACGAGTGAGACGTTTGCAGTGTGCATTATGCTTAGGTTTAGGCGATTGCACCATCAGTAAAGTGCCGCAAAGGTCGTCACAAAACTCCCCAAACTCCTTACTATGAGAAATTTCAATGGATCAATTTTATTGTGGCAATGTACTCCCCTATTTCATCAGTTTAGAACAGCCGATTATTGATACATTTTCAAACTTGGTGAATGAAATGCTAACAAAGAATATCCAAGTAATTGGGAAAAGCGGCTATCATTGCGTGTTTTTATAGAGCAGTGCTCAATTTGCTCAGCACATGGGATTATTTATGTTTCTTGCTTTGCTTTCAAATAAGATTCCAAGTGGCCCCTTTTAAAACATGCTGACGCTTTGATCATTACTGTAACGTTGAGAGCAAATAACCAAAAAATCTGAACATTTATCCGCCAGGCTATAATGCAATCGTCAACTGTCTAAACTAAGCAAATTTTTCTTTGCAAATTACTAACGCTCACTGAACAAGTATTCAAAACTTTAGCTCGATGCATAAATATACTGGCAAAATTATTCAAAAACAAAATAACGATTGGGGCTTTCATAACATTCTTTACTTTTCCTTTCAGAATCGACACAAGATGATTTGAAATATGCAATGGAAACTGTTTTCGAACCAAGCCTAAAGAAATTAAATGTTACCATAGACAAGGTGCGCTTAAAATTGGGTCGTGAAATAGCGAAGTTGGTCTACATGAAAGTAAATTTTGTCAATGCTAATTCAACGACTGTTTCACTTGTTCATGATATTAAATTGACGTTTATTGGTAACTCTTATATTTGCTTTCAATTGCCTCTCGATACCATATCATACTCTGATGCACTCGAATATACTGAAGTATCCATTAATTTGTCCACATTTCTCATTACCTCCGGTGGATTCTCTATGGACTTTGAGGCTTACTTGACAGGATTCTCCACGAAAGAGGCAAACAATGATGTTGGTGGGTTATATATACAAAGAATTGCTGGAGAAAATGTCAGTGTGTCAGTCGGAATTTCAGAACATTACAAAATGATCTCGAAAAGCAACGGAAATGCTGAATGTACTACGGGTCGCACAAAAGAATTTTGCAATGCTATCTGTCGTATTAGCTTAATTCAAGCGTTGTGCAATTGCACACCAATAACTTGGCCAGCTTTGCTAACTTCGGATATAAAGTTGTGTACGTTATCGGAATATAACCAGTGCCTGAACTATAGTGCGCTCAAAGATCGTGATTGTAGGGATAAGTGTGCTGACCCATGCGAACGATATAATTTCTTTTCCGAGGTAACAGTGACCGTTCACGAAACAGCCGACAACAATCGAGCCGCTACTAATTTGCGAATTTATGTGAAGGATTTTTCTTATATTCTATTCGATGATCGACTTCAATGGAGTTTTGGGGAATTTCTCGCTGCTCTCGGCGGCATGCTTGGCCTGTGGTTAGGCCTAAATGTTTACACAGTTGTCAACTTTGTTATTATCAGCCCAATTTCGTTCTTTGTGGGCATTTGTGTCTGCACGAAAACCATGAAAATGTTATTGACTCCTATTAGAACGTTTAGTGAAGAGCGTATTAGAGTTTTTACTAGAAAACCTGCAGGACAGTTTTTTTGCCAAATATTAAACTTTAATGATCAGGATCTTGCAAAAAAAATGCCTGTCAAGTGGATAACGAAAAATATACTAATTACTTTATATTATCTTATTGGGAGCATTTTAACATACCAGATGTGCACAGATATCATTCATAATTATGGCACCGAAACTGAATCTTCTTACATTTTAGAGAAAAATGACACAATAAAGTTTCCCTCCTATCCGACTGTATGCTTGCCTCATTCCTTCAATCAAAATTTGGGACCTCTTAACGAGACGGCAGACAAAAGTTTTAATGAACAAATAGTTCAATTATTCCGCAATTTTATTACAAACAACAACAGTTTATTACCTGGAGATATGGCTTGGCCAAAGTCTCTCTTGCCTATTGCGATTTCTTTCATTGCATTTTATAGCAATCACGAAAGAGTTGGATGGAATGAACAAGTTCGCGAATTCGATTATGGCCAGTCGATATCGACTTCACAGTTGCAGCTTTTCGAAGATATCCTTATGCACTCGAATGCGACCAACACCACCATAAACGATTTGATGCAAAAATGCGGTCGTGAAGTTCGCAAAGCTGACGTCATTACGGTCCGCTTGCACCAAACAGACAACGGCTATTTTCAAAATATTGATATCAGAGAGACAACTTACATTGACGAGACCACTATTTGTTATAGACTATCATTTAAAGAATTTCATTCACTTGGTGAATATATTGAACTAATCGTTAATTTGAGTCGATCTGGCAAAGGCAAAAATAATAAGCACAATGTTGCTGAACAGGTTTCTATTGATTTGCTTGGCAGAGAAAACTATCTCGAAGGCGGTAGCGTGCAATTCGATTCGTTATTATCTGTGAGGTTTCACGAAAATGCGAGCACCACGCTGAAAATCGAAGCCGAGTACAATTCATTGAGCGTCTTCAATGGCATTCAGAGGTGTTCCGACGCAATTTCACCGGAAGATTGCAAGAAAAATTGCAAATTTCAAGCAATTCGGCAGTTCTGCAGCTGTTCACCTCTGAGCTTGTCGAATACTACTAACGAAATTCTTAAAAGCTGCTCTATGGATCAATATAGAACTTGCTTGCCATTTGCATTCAACTTTTCAAGAGAGTGTATATCCAAATGTACGCGTCCATGTAAACGCATTCGTTTCAGAGAGACAAAAGCTTTCTTAAATGCGATTAGGTCCCATCAAGCAAGTCTAATAATTCGAATGCAATCTTTTAGCTTTCCTGCTGTAAATGAAAGACCGAAAGGGACGCTGAGCGAGTTTCAAGGATCAATCGGAGGGGCTCTTTCGCTATGGATGGCACTTGATGGTTTATTTTTTGTTAACGCGCTTTATATGATCGTCAGGTTTATTTTTCGACTATATTTCATGTATAGGCGCTTCAGGCAAAAACAACAAGCAGTTGCGGTAACGACATGAGATTCAGTTGCAGCATTGAAATATGTTCAGCCAAATATGGTATGGATGCACTGATGTTCCTTCGCGTATTCTTTGAGATATGTCTCGTTTCAAACAAATATTATATGCTCTTTACTATACTTCTTTGCTCTATATTTGAGAATTTTAATCGAGCTAGCTAAATTTGCTTATTTTGGTCAAAATATATAAATTTGAACATCTGAAACGGTTTAAAACAGATGACAACGATGCCTGCGCATGCTTTCTGCTCCAAAATTTGGTGGCAGCGGGCAGGGGAAGCGAATGAATGAATGTTTCTTACAGGAAATACATCGAAGCTGGGAAAGTACGGAACATGGAACATAATAAGAGCGTAATTAATGTCGAATGATTAAAAGCAGAACATATTAGATTTTACTTTAGCACAATGATTCATTTGCACTTGATTGGCCTTGTTGCGATAGACTGCGAGATCTGGCTTTGTATTTCGATCGATGATGGTCGGGGAATCTTCGGTGTTGCAAGCATAATTTTTTGCATTTTCACCAATATTTTCCAAGTCTTACTCCACAGCAACACCATCAAATAAGAACCGAACTCCTTTGCATCGTGAGTGTTAACTTTTGCGTTTAATTTCGACATTTTCTATTTAATTCGAATGCCGTTTTTCGTAAATTTATACGAAATTTACGAATTACGATTCAAAACGATGTAATTAGGCCAAGCTTTTATCAACCGATTGAACAATGTACGCAGCTCAATTAATTGTCCAAGCAGTGCTTGCATCAAATGCCAGTCAAACATCATTACTACTAACAAAGTGATGATTTCCATCACGGTTTGATTTAGCGCACATAATTTATTGTCAGGCGCAAAACTAAATAACATAGTTTAGCCGACCTTCAAATTGAAATAGCTGAACTGGTAATAAGCAGTTTCAATACACCTAATATCGATCAAAAGAATCCATTCCAACCTGATATTTTAGCAAATTCTTCCAACCTGTGGAAATTAACTTAGCCGCAATATTGCGACGACAGTTTCATCGGTTGATATCTGTTAAACTCTCAAGCACGGATTGCTGTAGACTAGGGGGCTGCGGATAAATGCAAAGCATACACTCTCCAAGCGGCCTGCCATGCTTTCAACGTCCACACCTCACCCATGTCCGATGGTGGGAAGCGCTATGGTTTTTCCGATACCTCGATCAGGTCCTATCTGTTTATTACTTTGCGGAAGTGTTGCTTCCCGATGATATCATAGCAACCTTTCATTAATCACCGTCAAATGCACATTTCACTGAAGCTTAAGTGGATAAGAGTCCATCGAGTCCATGGGACGACTGACGTAGATTCGGTCGTCATGGACGCATGAATTTATTGTGCGCAGGTCCTAAATCTGAGGAAGTCGGCTCGCACTCGTGAATTTACTGATGGTCTGAACGGTGCAATAAAAAGATATTGATTTAGTCCAGAGTCAACTGCTGGCGTCGACTGGTAACGGCGGACTGGACTGTAGATTATTTTGATCACCCCGAACTCATCAACCTCGGCCCCTTTGCTTAGCCGCTGACTTGTCAATCGTTTTACAATACTATTTATGGCTAGATCAATCTGATTCAATTCATGTTTTGTCTAATCATAACTTTTTTATAGTGTATAGTTCAGTTAACTAAGCGTCAACTTGTCAAATATCATATTCTCCGGAACAGTATGGCTCTGTTTTATATATCACGTCTTCATTAAATATCTCTGCTTTCTATGCTTTTCTTTATCGCAGAAGTAGTTCGTACCAGCTACTGACCGAACCTACCGAGCGCCACGTGTTGATAAACCCGAACACTTTTAGCATCCCTTACCTTTCATGGCTCTTTGACTTGGTTGAGGCTTAGGCTAATATGTTGGTTTCGTGATTCTGCCCAGCAAAGTAGTGTAAAATGTCGAGCAATTCTTGCAAAAAAGGAGATGTTAACATCGCTGTATATATTTCTCGCAATTGCTAGCCATTCTTTTAGCTTTTTCAAATAGATATGGCGTGGTGATTCTGAGTGCTTAGCGAATTAGAGAAAAAGGATACTGTATATTAATCATAAGAAATACTCAGTTTAACGTTTGACAGATCGATGGCACTCAGAAAATTGTTTGGACTTTTCCTGCTTGCCAGCTGCTTCCCGCAAACGGTGGCGCTGACGGAGCTGCAATCGCTTTGCGTTGGAACAGATCGGACATATTTCGGAACATCGTGCTATGTTCTGGACACAGTTCCTTTAACATATTCCCGAGCAAAAGTTGCATGCGAAGACTATCTCGGTTATAAAGGACACTTGTATCACATTCGAAACGAAGCCATTAAGAACATTACACATCAGTTATTTATGGTATGTCAGAGTTTGGTGAATTTCTTTTTGTGATAGCGCAAATTCACTCTCATAAATGATATAAGCTCAGTAATGAAACATAAACCTAGGTGGTTTAGTCGTATGACGAGTCCTGTGGCATTTAATAGTCGTAAAAGTTATACAGTACAGGTTATTTGAAGCGATTATTTGCAATCCGTCTTTCTGAAAACTTGCAAAACTGTCCTGTCGAGTCGATAGATGCATTTTTTATTGCTTTTTCCGCCTAAAAAAGTAGAAAATTTTGGCTGTGTAACTCGTGTCGGATACCCAAAATTCATAGCATGCACTAAAACACGCAATAAATTGCGATCTTCTTATATGATTAGCCGTTTTCTTGATTGCGATAGACAACTGCGATTCATTTTTTGCCTTCTTTGAAAAAATAAGATCATGCAGTGTCAAACATGGTAACGAAGACGAGGAATTTTCGTCCCAAAAACTGCATTAAAATACTCGAAACTCGCTTACTGCATGGTCTTCATGCAACTGATCATATGGTTACATTTCCATTTTAAGTAAACTCAAATCGTATTCTGTTATCCTATTGAGAATCAAACTGGTCAAGTGTAAACTCCTATCTGTTTCCAAAATTGATTTATTTTCTTAAATATTTCAAAACATACACTCCATCTCCCTAGTTCTTCGCCCCCTTATATCTTTTACCGTGATTACAGTCAAAACCGGATAAGTGCAATTCGACCGGGCACGAAAAATTGTTGCACTTATCCGGTTTTTGCACTTAAGCGGTTTTTGCTTATATGCACTTATTTTGGCTTGATTTTTGCTCAAATCCTTAAAATAAGCATGTTTGAGTAGTTATATAACATTTCTACTTAATACGGGTACTATCCAAAGCAAAGAGAGCCTTTTCCTAATCAAAAGGAAAATTTTTCATATAAATCTGACTTGGAAAATGTCCTTGTTAAGTGGAAATGGTACAGAAAACATTCCTCGTCACTAAACAAAGCTTCGAGATAACCAGAGTTAAAAGGCGCTTTGAGTGACATTGACATTGTTTCGATGCACTATACATCCTATGCGCAGATATTTGAGTGACATTTAGGCGCGGTCATGCGGATTGCACTTATCCGGTCACGATTCAATAGAAAAGTTGCACACGGGGCTTGCAAAAATATTGCACTTATCCGGTTTTTGCACTTATGCGGTTTGCACTTATCCGGTTTTCGATCGTGTACAAAACATAGAACAAAAGTTCGGGGCATGGAAAATTGTTGCACTTATCCGGTTTTTGCACTTATCCGGTTTGCACTTATCCGGTTTTGACTGTATTATCATTTTCAGGCTGCAGGGAGCGCGGGCGGTTGGCCCAGCTTCGAACAGTATAATGCGAGTGGAGCCCGAAATGCCAGCTGGGGCTTGGCAGAGCGCGATGGAACAGTGACTCCTGTCACTTATGTTCCTTGGGGATATGGCCCCTCAGGGTGGGAGCCAGTAGGCCCTGCAACCCACACTCGCGCTGGTTACGTATGCCCCTGGGGCGGTCTTAATGATGCGCCAGGCGAAGGTTATAGCTATGAATTTATATGCGAATACAGTAAGTTGATAGTTGAATTACAGTTATTCTTTATTCCATTACAATTTCGAATATTCTTGATTGAACTGAAAGGAAGTTGAAGTTTATCTGAAAAGCTGTCAGTCTGCAATCGAAGGTGAAGGCTAACAGGGTCTTTCCGGGATTAATGAACAAGCCTTATGAAGAGCAATGCTCCTCGGTGTTGAATGAAGCTCGCATTCTGTCAGTAAATGCCAATTTTTATAGTTAATATATTTTCGGATAATGCTCTTTGCTTGAAATATGAGCGTTAGAGAGATTTCTTTAAAAAAAATATATATGAAAATTACTTGATTACAGAAGAATCAAATAAACACCCTGTAACGAATCTGGAAAAGGCCTGCGCTACTCTCAGTCGATATCATACATATGCCAACAAAAAATGCTATGTCATGCACGCGGAGCTAAAAGCGTACTCCGCTGCTAAAGTCGCCTGCACTGATGTTCCCAATTACAACGGCCACTTGGTTCATCCTCGGTCCAATGAACAATTGAATATCCTCGACAACTTTATGCTGGTAAGTAGAGTGCTCAATTTTCAATTTTTTATCTTAACGAAGTATACTTTGGAAAATGATGTAGATTTATTTCCGAAACAGCATACCGGAGTTTCTCGAAAATAAGCCGCGGGCTTATTTACGAGAAATGCAGAAATTGCAGTATTTTGCCCTCCAGTTCATGAAAATAGCATTTACACATAATTTATGAACACAGTTTACAAAAAGTAAACCTAATGCACTCAATAATACAGAAGAGCAGATAAACGCAACCTATTTCGACTTTTCACCGCGTGTTTTTCGATTATTTTATTGCGAAATCATGTCGTACTATGATATAATATGCGTATTTAATTACGCCCCCCGGGCGTATTTTCGAGAAAAGGCAGCAAAAGTGGTATGTTTTTAACGCGGTCGGAATAATTGTTGACCGGAAAATAAGCCCGGGGTGTTTTCGAGAAGGCTTTCGAAAATACGCCCGGGGGGCTTATTTTCGGGAGGGCTTATTTTCGAGAAACTCCGGTAGTTTACCAGATAGTTTAGGCTGCCAGCGCAGGAAATGAAATCTACATCGGTGTAGAGCAGACCAACTTGGCAGCCGCTGACTCCAAAACCACTGGCTGGTACTATACCACTACGAATAAGAGTAGCGAACAAGCTACGTTCCTTCCTTGGACTCCTACAGAACCGGATGGCGGTACTGGCAGCAACAATGTCATTTATTTATTTGGAAGTCGGTCATTCTCCGACGTTCCCGCAACGGGAACACGGGCATTTGTCTGTGTATACGGTAAATTTTGCATAAATTGTGTGCACTGCGAGAGTGTTTGGCGCTTCGTCAGTCCGTATAGTACGTACAATCTCTAAAGATATTAGCATATTATTTATTAGCATGTCTCTTATTACTTTTATTAATTTTACGATATTGCATCTGTTTGACGTTAATTGCAGCGTAAGCTTATGAATGCAGTCGTGCTCTTACTCATTAGCACGTTTTAATTGGTAAAATCAGTTCGATAGGATCTCTCGATATCTTTATGAACATTAAAAATTGCCAAGAGGAAAAAAAACCATCTGTTTCATTTTTAATTTAATTTTTTTTCAGATGACATCGTGTCAAATGACATCACGTACAGCCTGAAAATTGTAAACCTCGCTCCGCAGTTATATGCCTTTGATCAAATCGCACAAATATCCCAGGCTTCTTTGGCAAAATGCACAAGAGAATGTCGAATCAATCAAGCATGCGCATCGTTTGCCTACTCCTCGTCAACATCGACTTGTCAAGTGCTGGCTTCATCTTACTCCGATGGAAATTTCTCGCTTGCCGCCAGTTTCGTGATATATACACGACAATCACCTTGATGTCATGGTTAGGAAACGTTGTTGGAGCTCATCGTGATTGCAAAAATTGCTTAATCCCTTAGCTTGTCAATCGCTAAGCATGATGTAATAATCTTTTTGTGTTGCATTCACTATTGTTTGGTCCAAACTTGTGGTCGACCTGTTGTCTTCGAAGAGAGAAAACAAAAAACATTGTCTGTTTTTAGTGGCCTAAATCGCTTCATCACCAGCTTGCTGTGAGAGATTTGTTATGTGTGACTGTTGGCGTGTTCCTTTTGCACTACTTGTTGATACTTTAGCGTAAAGATGTTTTCATCAGTGGTTGTGTGTTCGTGCTTCGATAAATATTGCGAAAAATTACTCTGAGAAGTTTTTTGCTCAACAGTTGATTTGTAAAACAATCGCACAAAAGTTATAGGGTTTTGGTCTGCAGAGTACGCTTCAAGAAGGCTCGAGTAGTATTGTGATTTCAAAGAGACGATTTTGGGAATGGCTGATTGCAACCGTCCCTTCCAGCTGTATATAAAGAAAGTAACTGCAGGAATATGTTGGAAGAGGAAAAATGCTTATAGCACCGGGGATTTCCAGGCCAACACCGATTCAAATGCAAAGTTGGCATAAGTTTTCTCGATTTAGTCTGATCAAACGGGATGGCGTATTTTCAACGTGGTATGGCCGTAAGCGAACACCATCTCTCAAACTGCTGAACTATAGGCGCGCTGTGTTGTGAGCCATCTCTGTCGCTCTCTATAGGTTTGTAGCGATTATTTCTTCAATTATACGACGACTGAGAGCAATTAAATCAAATTCTCCAGTTGTTCAGCACTAGACGCAGTTTAAGAAGCTCATAGTCATCGGGAAAACTACATCGTATTGAGTGCGTTTGTAATAAGAACTTCTTAAAAACACTGCACTCACACGTTCCGTTAAAGTTTATGTGAGAAGTTGCGTAAAGGAAGGGTTTTAGAACGAATACAATGCACAAAGTTGCACATGTAGCAGAAATCGACGACAAAATAATATCTTGTGGTTATACTCGCAGCACTGACATTACCGCGCAATAATGCAAAGCAATGCTGTTAGCAGGGTATACTAAAAAATAAGTATGAGCTAAGCATAATGTCATCTACGAATGAAAAAATTTCGCGTTCATACTCCTACTCGTGGTATCGGAACAATCATGACACCGCTCTCGAGCAAGTTGAATAACTCCTTAACTGATTCTATGTTTTCGGGAACATTTTCTTTCGGTTCAAGTGTGAATCGGTACTTCTGTAGCAGGCCAGTTACAAGCAGAAAAATGCAAGTCTTCGCTTGATCTTTGCCAACGCAGTCGCGACGGTTCATGCCTACAATTGATATCAAATGATTGCTTGTGTACTATTATCAAGCAATATTTGCATCGCAGAAGCAGGCATGGGCACACTAGAATGAATAAACGCCCGCCGACAAATGAATGAGATCGCTTTGGAGACATTTGCCGTAGGATCTCCAACGCCCATCTGCAATCTGTGATAAATCATACTAGTGCCAATCTCTATTTATTTATATTTAACTACAACTAGTTGCTGCACAATTGGATTAAAGTATGTGTTGTCGTGACAGAGGCCAATCTTCTAAATTACTGTGTATTCCAATCGTTGAAAGAAATCGAGTTAGTGTGAGAGAAATTGGCAAAGTCTCTTTACCAAATGGCCAAAATTCGTCTTTGCAGTTGGTAAAGTTTCCCTCGGCGGTAAGAAAGCGTTCTGGACGGAAGATATGAGGGTCGGAGCCGGGAAAGTTTTCATCCGGTATATGGTTAACCATACTGTTTAGTTGAACGATTGATCCGGCCGGCACGTTGTAGGATTCTAAAAATCATCAACAAAATGTACTTAAACCGCCAATGTAGATAATATTGCTCCTTTTTAAGCAGATAATGGATAGAGATGGGAAGACATTCTGTTTTAAGAACAAATGGGGACGTGTGAGTAAATTGCTTATTCGAACATTTCGCTTAAACCTCAACTTGTGTTACAGCCCCTCTGAGTAAGAATTCAAGAGTTAATTTTCGTGGTTGTCGCTTTTAATTGCATTTTAGTCAGAAATGTCTGAAAAAAATTGCATTTAAACTTAACGCGACGCGTCTTGGATAGTTGATACAAGGCTGTGATGCGTGCAAAACATATATATTGAAATAAATCCATTTGCACTGTAGCAGTATAAATCTGTAAGGGTCATTTTTTGGTCCTAATTAGCAGACTTTTTTAATATACATTAAACAAAAATTTCTTCGCTACCAATTTTTGTATCCCTTTGATTTACGTAAGTTTTGAAGATCAAACTCGGAGGCTGGTGAATTCTCATGGCTTCATATGTGCACGCTTCCAGGTAGGACATTTTAGACTTTTTGTCCAAAGTGGGTCTCGCATCGCCAATCACCTGAAAAAGGAAAGTCAAATATTTCCAGTATTCACAAACATTTTGTGTCCGACATCGCTGTGCCCACAAGCCGCCGAAACGCCATCTGTCTCGCGCACATCTGCATTAATATATTGAAAATTTCCCCCCATTTAAAACTAATTATCTTGGCAATTATCTGGCTTCGATATCCAAGGATCTGAGATAATATACTTTAAAATCCAAGCCGGCCATGTTCCGAAGGGGCAATGTTCTCAAGGTATCTCTATGATGGGTACTCTAAGCGTACACTATAACAAATTAAGGCCGTATCATAGGCGGTGATAGGAATAAATGATATTAAACACAAACCATCTGAATTTCTTGAAAACATTTTTCTTGGACATCAGGGAGCAATGCCAAGTGAAAGAATAATGCGTCCATTTGATCATGTGGTGTGAAGCTTGCTGCAAATAGTTATATTTGCTAAAAAGTTTTATGTTGCTCTTACAATTTTATTCGTAGTATATTATCGAATTAACGCGAATTTTAGAACTGTTCTCGTGTCTTAAAGGATCGCAGAGATTTATATGCTTGCAGGTTATGTAATTTTAATATAAAAGTATATGAAAGTTCAAAATAAGCTAAAACGTGCAACGATTGCTAAACAAAATGTCTTGTAAAAAGCCTATTCTGTTGAGCTAGCAATTTATTTTTATGCCATTGATTATTTATCAAAGTGCAAGTTAGTTCGTTCTTGCATTTCGGCAGGAAATACGTGAATATGAAAGAAAGTGCTCAGCACACATTTCCATCTAGAATCTTATTGTACTATCAAAGACGCGGCAGCTATCAGCACGCAGCCCAGCTATTCTTCGTGGTTTTGAGTAAGTATTTATTTGAATTTGGCGCGCTTGATCGCCTGTCAGCGCTCGATGGTGTTTAATATATGTCCACCCCAAGTAATCTGAGGAAGTGTTATTCATGCAGCCTCCCGCAAAGTCGCTTATTGATACATTATCTCATTCCGTTAATAACAATCTTCTTTGTCTCAAATACCG
This sequence comes from Plectus sambesii, assembly GCA_002796945.1. NCBI lineage: Eukaryota > Metazoa > Nematoda > Chromadorea > Plectida > Plectidae > Plectus > Plectus sambesii. The sequence continues at coordinate 22,988 of NIUQ01000324.1, forward strand.
TTGATCATGGAAAATATCAAGTTCTTCAACTGCTTTTCTTCAAAGAGCGTGTTGCCGCTCTTTACTTCTTTTTCATACGCTGTGATTAATCCGTCGAGAAAGTCGGTTTCGAAGCCGCCTAAACGAAAATTTCATTACTGAATTTCTTCATTTATAAAAGCTCTCGATATGCATACTATAGTGCAGTAAAGAGCAATAAATAAATTAATCGTAATTCAGTATAAATTCTCAGAGAGCAGCAAAATGCGTTTCGTTCAGCAACCGGCTAATCTCAACCTTAATAAAACCATCTAACTTAAATTTTCTGCCCGTTATGAAAAATTTCCATCATTATTAATGGCACGGCCTTCACCATGATTAATTGTACAAAAATACAATGATACGTGATGAAATGGCCTACATTTTTTAATTAGTAGTTTGAATGGCTGATGAAGTAAGAAATTTTCTGAGGATAAATGGCAAATATTATTAAATAACAATTATTTGCAAGCAAAAGTTCGTCGAGAGATCTACCATTTTCCTCCATGTTGCGCTTGTGTTCGTCAATCAGTTCATTGCAAATGGTAAAGGCATTCTTCTCAAAGCCATCCCAGTCTTCTTTCACAGATAAATACCCAATCTTTTGCTGAACACTGAACGGAAGTGACCGAAGAATGGGGAAATAATCGATCCAGCATCGCAATTGAAATGGATTGTAAACCGTTGAAAAGCATCTATAGACCATGTTCCGCTGTTCGCTCGTAAGTGTCGGAGTTCTAAAGCAAATAGAGTGTTCATAGGTGCCGTTTTCAATTAAAATGTTAAATATATAATGATTCGTTTAAAATTGTTCAGCTCTCACATCTTTGGATATCCAATCGGCGAAGAACCGCTCCTCGCGTTAGAAATTTGTACAAATTTTTTGTGTCATAAGATTTATTAGAGTGATATAAATACGGTTTCAGTTGTTTTATCAAATATTTCGTGACAGCCTTTCTTTATGAGCGATGCGCGCGCAGTGCCTCAAGGTCTTACCGGTGAAAGTAAATTAGTCCGCACATAACATCCAGCAGAAGATTGAAAGTGAAAGAGGATGGCTTAAAGCGCTTGTAGGCTAATTCATCCGCCAAAGCGTCAAGTACACCTTCACACTGTCGTTCCATCAACTCGTCACTGAGGTGCTTTCTACAATCATCCAACGCTGATAAAATGCGATTAATAGCATGCTTTAACCTCAATTAATTGATGTGGGATCGTGCCCCGCAAAGTTTATGATTACCCTCATCTTCCATCGATATTCCTCAAATTAGTGTCATTAATCAAAATAAAGTGTAATTCAATAACGTGTTGCTGAGCACATATTTGATCGCCCAAAAGATCGAATTACTCTTCCCATTTTGTTCAAAAGTACCGTATTTGACCCTGAAATCAATAGTTTTTCAGATCTGTTTACACACCACCCACTGTCTGTTATGTCCTCATGATATTTGGTGTTAGCTTGTTAATCCTTGTATAATCATTTACCGTAATGCTTGATGAACTAGCTTCCTCTGTTGCGTGTAGAATGGACCATAAGGAGTAAGTGATAAACCCTTTGACTGACCAATACCTTCCACTGAAATTTGCCATCGAAATTCTCATGCGCGCGGTTACCGATGAGATTATTTAAAATCAAGTATTTCAACCTTTGCTTTCAATTACTGACCAAAAGCAAGCTAAAACACAGTTATGATACTGATGCTGCAAAAAGTATCCAACTTCATAGCCAAACAGTCAAATTATCCATTTTATTTTATCACATCTCCTCCTTCAGTTTCTTTCTATCCTATAAGAGTATAGTTATAGTTTGACAGCTACAATCTATGTATGTTATTGCTTAAACTTTGAAATTTTTCGATTCTGCTTACGAAGCAAGCTATGTCGACGACCAATCCAATTTGTCGCTCCTTCGCCATTGTTCACTAATTTCACATGCTCTCTTGTGTTCATAATAATGGTTGGCTCGCAGCAGTACCAAAAAGTGTACGGACTGCCGTATTTCAAGCCTAGATTGTAGAACATTGCGTGAGGCGCTTCTTTAAAGTTCGGAAAATCTGAAATTTCAACTCTTTTAGACATAATTGAGCCGCGGACAATGGGAAGTTTCGTTCATTTTTCAGTTTCACGAAAAGGATAGATATTCGATCACACAGCGCTTTCTTCTTTATGGACAGTATCGCCTGTCCATTTTCGAAGTGCTGCCTATGTTCGACAGAAGACAATAAAAATGGTCATTACTTTTTTATACATTGTACAAATAAGGCTCGTCTCTTATCGATTCAGTAACTGGAATGCAAGCGACAGTTTTCGAGTTGCAGCTTGTTTCTACGAAGGCAAAATATTTACTTACAGAGCATATTGCCGATAAACGGAAGAGGAAAAGGTCCAGGTGGTAATCTTCGTCGCGCTTCTANTTGCAGCTTGATTCTACGAAGGCAAAATATTTACTTACAGAGCATATTGCCGATAAACGGAAGAGGAAAAGGTCCAGGTGGTAATCTTCGTCGCGCTTCGAGAACATACCACAGCCATGCAAGTATTGCAAATGCAAAACCTGCGCACAAAAACTTGCCACAGAACAGTATATATCCCAGCATATCTTGATACATACAATATGGCTGTGAGAGCAATTAAATGTATCTGAAATTAACTGATTAACTCAATTGCAATATACTGCAGTTTATGTCCAGCGAAGATCTTTGAGAAAACAATCTCAACGTTTTGTAAGGAAGATCAGTTTTTGATAACTGAGAACGACCGTTTAATCCCATTATTATTTTGCTAGGATTTTTCGAAAAGTTTTACCAGCAACAATATTTAATCCTATAGCTTAAACTATGATCCAGTTCAAGTATCATGACGCGATTAGTACCAAAAGACGTGAGCAAATTTTACGATTTCGAGCATATACACTCCACCGTCAATCGAAATTCCATTTTAGCTTTATCACTCTAAGTACGCTTTCCGCATCTCCGCGTCGGATTACGACAGTCTTTCCAATCACCTATTGCTTGCTTTTCAATCTTTTTTTCTCCTACACTCTCATGTCCCTGTCTGGTATAAGTCTCTGCGACCACCTTTCTGCTGGCATAGAGTAATCAAGACCCAATTACAGTTGCTACCGAAGCTCTTCTGGTTCATCACAGGTGCCCTCATCAATTTCCGAAATACTTACCGTCTTTTCTTCGCCCTGTCGTTGAGTATTAGTTTAACCACACAGAATTTGTACGTTCATACGACGTGTCGACGTCAACTAAGAAGCAAGCGTATTTAATCACTGATTAGAGACCGGTAGGTTCAAAACCGGTCTATAATAATAAAGCACCTGCCGAACAGTACAGATATTATGTACTGATTCGAACGCTGTCTCCTTTCTAGTGTTGCATTTGTAAATGGGAGTAAGATAGACTGAGCAAATGTGTGACGCGAAATGGGCGCAGTTACAGGTTTGATTGATTCGTTATCGATATCCCCGGCGCAGTAAACTTGAGGGACCAAATTCTTATGGACCGTCTTGCGTCTGCGTAGCGAAGATTTCATTTAGAGTTACATTACATAACAACCAAGCGCCGCATTCATAGGCAAAACCGTGGAGGCCAGTGATCGGTCGCGTAGCTCAATGCTCTCAGTGCATTAAGCCTGTAATCTGAGGGTCGCCGATTACGATGGAACCGAAACTGGTTTTCTTTTACCTTATTGGCTATTCAAAAATTGCATCAAAATATTGTTGCGTTTCTGTAGTTTTTGGTGTTTTAAAACAAGGTAAGCGAGGTTGCTAACTACCCTCTTGCTCACTTGAGTACTTAACCTTTAGCTAGTTTCAATTCGTGCTAATTTACGTGTCTCGTACCTTTTCTCAGAGTCCTTTTGATATAATTCAGCAGACTAGGCGAAATTTAAGTAACCTGGTTACTAATGTACTTGCTTAAGTTAATGCGCAAAATATTTGTTTCCTGAATCAGTTATTCGCAAACATAGAAGCATTTTAGAAGCAAATCCCTCTGTAAGAATATTTCTTGTCACTTATGCTGGAACAGATATTCTCTTGTTTATGATAAAGATTTTATTTCGTCAGTTAACAGTACACAATTTCATTTTCCATAATTGGCGTTACTTCATTTACATAGTGCAAGTGAAATATGAAAGTGAAAAGATTTAGAGCAGAACAGAGTTCAGCTAGACTCTTTGGACATTTCGACCACTTCTTCTACCATCGAAGAATTCGTACTGGATGACGCAAACTCTCTGAGTTCTCCCGAACCCGAGCCGGATCCTTCTCCACTGACTTCTTCCTCCTCCTTTTCTGCTCCAGAAAAGTTTGCTGAAGTCGAAGCAGTTGTCGTAGTCGTCGGCTTCGTTGAAAGTTGACGAGAGCACAATGGTAAATGGGGCCGAGAGCCGCACAGAACATCCCACATCGAATACTGCTCGTCGAAGAGTGGAGCAAGTGGACGGAGAAATGTGTTACCGTCGCACATCTTGAGGTCTGGCCGTTTAAGGCATAGTCTGGATTTCAAACCGTCCGGCATTAGCTGAACTCGCATTTTGGCGTCCTAAAGTCAACACGAAATATTGACGACAAAACTGCATTAATATATGCAAAATATGTTATGGATAGGGCAGTTGCAGCGACGGGAAATTTCGAGGATGGAAAATTTCCGGACTGAGTAGAAATGACATTTTTGAGAAAGAGAATTTTGCAGCTCAGGTGACTTCGTTGCGCCATCATACCGTCCGAAAAATGGAGCCGCAAAAACTGCGCGTTCGATAAGGAATTGAATCTTTACTTTTGAGATTGAAGTAAACTAGAACTTGAAAGCAGAAAGTTTTGCGGACGAATATTAGGAATCTCCACCGGGATAGGAATGTCCTTCTCCCATTACAGACTTAATAAGGGAAATATGGGGTTAATTTATACATGGTACGTTAGTGATGGGATCAGAAGTGAACAACGAGAGTGGCGGAGGCTTTATGGTCTCCCTAATTGGTCTGCTACTTGTGTAAAAAATACAGAGCAAGTATTTTTTAGTCCCGTCTGAAAAATGAAATCAAAGACGGTTTCCTCATAAGCATGAAATTTAGGACGATTAGGATGATTAGTGTTCATTTCATATTGTGAACTTAGATTACTGAAGTGATATTAGTGCCTGCCGCCTCGCATGTGACCTGCGATCTCTTTTTCGACGCTATTGTGTACTCTTGTCAGAGTTTTATAAAATCGTTGCCATTATTGGCAAAGAAAGATGAAAGCTGGAAGGGTGAACCGAACCGATTTAGGAATGCGACATAGTACCATCTCTTAAAAAATAATAATACCTTCTATACATAAAGACCAAAATTAAATTTGCACATATCCGTGTTTGTTCACGTGCTGAGATGCTTTCAGCACTAAGATATAATGCTGTCGCAATCATAGCAAAATAGTTTTGAGACCAACTAGTAAAGATATGAAGATACTATTTTCGTTTGCATGAACGAAAATCTTGAGCAACACATTACTGAAAAAGCTTATGGACTCATTTCTTCAAGTTCTCACTGTGGATTACGTGTGTTACAGTAAACAGACGTCTCTCAGGAAATTCAACGGTGAAACAAATGGTGCATTGCCTTTCTTTCTTCGCTACTAATAATTATGAATGCTAGAGTGAGAATTTAGGCGCGAGATATCGATACTCAAATCTTATACTCACTCAAATAGTGGGATGAGAACGGAAGCAAAGTCGGGAAATAAACGAAAATTTGGGAATCAATTTAGTGATCCTTTGTCAGAGACATGTCATAACTGATTTCTCCGCTGCACTTTCGTCTCACAATTACCGTTTATTAGAGCAGCTTTATGAAAGCAACATGCTAAAACCCAGAAAATACAAAGAAATCAAGTTTGGCCGTTCGGGATCAATGGGAAACGAAGCGCAAATAAACAGCTTGACGGGCAAGCGCAAACTTTCCGCGCTCGTCGGTCCCCTCCCCTATGCGCCACACGGACAAAGTCACTGGCCATCTGAAACCCTCTCCCTCCCCCTCTCATGGCGCGGTTCGTGAAAGAACAAAAATTTCGATTTCAGACTATTTTGATGTTTACAACGTTCGATCTATCAAAGCACCCAACTATGAAGGAATAAGCATTCACAAACCGTGTGACAAAGAAAATCCGTGGGAAGAAGGAGGAACTCTGATATTTTCTTTTAACATTAACCCAATTCTTAGTTGCTTACTTTCTACTCCTGTACTTACCATAGTGACTGTGCCAGTGGCGAAGCCGATGTAGCACGCGAATAAGCAGATCACCAAAGAAATATCCATTTGAAGTCCTTTAGCGAATACCGGGCGAATGAAAGGACGCTCCTGACTCGTCGGATCAGCTGGTAACTGATCAGTCGGTCAGTTTAAAAGGACGACCGACGAAATTCGATATCGTTGGGGTTATCTGATGAACGAATGATGCGCCGGGTTGGTCAGCTGGTCAGTCGAACAGATATATCGGACGAGCGATTGGTGAAATTCCGAGATCTTTATCTTCTGGCGCGAGGCTAGAAACTGAAAATTCGAAAGGAGAGTTGACCGGGAAAATCAAAAAAATGTCGAAAGTGAGGCGCTGATCAGAAAACGTGGGCTCATTACAAATGGGTCTGGATAGAGCCATCCCTGATGGCATGGTCTAATTTAACGCTACCAAAGTACAACATTTACTAAGTAGATTAAATTAGCTTTGGTTTATACTGCAATAACTGACGTAATATGATAAAATTAGTTCGACCCGCGTAACGACTGCTGCAGATTGGTTGCGTCATTCAAACTGAGTCATAAAGGAAGACCTATTTAGTCGTACACAATGAATGTCAGTAGCAGAGGTGTAACTCGAATTTTCCTTTTGCTCATTTACTGTCTTGCTTGGTTAACTGAGTAAAAATAGTCTAGCCAAGGCTATCGTTAATGTCATAGGACATCTTTAGCAATGAGAAACAGTTAAAAACGAGTAGAAGGAGGAGAGGTCGCCGCCGAGGGAGCGCTTTGGGAGTTGCACGCGAGCCGGAATTAAGGCAAATTTCGACTCCGAGGCCCGGAACTTATTGCGCAGGCGTTTAAAATAATGATCGCCTCGCCGGTCAATGGTCAACTGGTCAGTCGAACAGTTTTACCGCGCGCGCTCGGCCGAAGAACTTCGAGTATCTCAAGTGAGAGCAGCGAGTGGAGAGAGCCGGATAAGATCTGGTCGTCGGTTAGGAGAAACGGCGCGATTCGAGTTCAAGGGGGGCGGCGAGACGGTCACAGACGACCGGGACGCTTTCTCAGTCGCACGACGAGTGATCGCAAACAGCAATGGCGCAGTGATGACGATCGAGTGACGACGCAGAACGCTAAACGCAGAAATGGTGGTGATTTGAGGCTGATTTGGGTGTTAAGAAGATTCGCCCCTCATCGAGCGGTGGCGCGAGGGCTGATTAAAACTTAAGCCTCTTGCGTCATCCTATTTAAATTTCCTCTTTTGTTTCATAATAAAGTAATATGGTGAAACTAGAAGCGCAAATGACGATTGAAATGAAACGAAGTTGAAGTTCAGTGATATATCTGTCTCAAATCACCCTTTTTAAAGCACCTATTTTATTAAAATGAGCTCTTAATCATGCATGAGGACACATTCGCACTATAGTCAGAAAATTCGCTGCTTCAAACTAGTGGAATTTTTTAAGTTGCAATCTTTTTGAAGCATATTTTAGCTGAATGCTATTGATTATTATTCAAATAAGTCATACGATTGACCTGTACAGTTCAAATAATATTTAAAGGGAACATTATAACAAATCAAGCGACCAACTTGTGTAAGAGTCGTTCGAAGTCGAAGCGATCGCGTACGACCAGGACGTTCTCAGACCGAAGGCGAATGTCCGTAATGGAAAACACCGACGGAGGTCCGACTTCGAGTGTCAGCGGCTGGACAAGGCGGCAAACCGCAATAGAATCCCCAAAGCGCCGAGGGCATCGCCATTCGTTTATCGCTGTTACTTTTTAGAGAGGTTAGACAAGGATCAGTGTTTCGTTATCGGTTATCGATTCCGCGAGCAACTCCTTTTGGCAAGACACGCGCCAGAGGACAAATTATTTTCGAGTTTTGTCCTAAAAATATTCTCACGCGCTGGACAATTTTCATCTTAGCTGTCATAAAATGTGAAATGTTGCAACTAAAAAGAATCACAGTAAAATAAATAAAATCAGCGCTCATTTATGCCCATCTGAAAATGTAACCGTACTCGAATGGATATCGAATTTTACAAAGTTATCAGTAGCAATGCAAAACAGAAAAGATGAGATAAGGCTGTTGATGGTGATTCGGGTAACACTATTTTTTAAGCGAGTTTCAAGAGCGTACTTGAGTTTACTAAAAAATGAGGCGCAGTGACACGAAAAAATTTATACACTACAGCTACTATAGATTTAGCTGCAAACAAAGGAGCTTGCGTTCAATGACCAAAAATGCAGTCAGTCTGAATGTACCTCACGGAAATGTCCCGAGGTGTGCGCGGTCGTTCGGTCGAATCGACATTGACCGAGATAGTTTTCTCGCCCCAGTTTCCTCGCTGATTTGTTCTCTTCCTATTGTACGAGCCTTTGTACGATTGCACGGCGGGGCTCCCAATTCGATCGGTATCTGGGCGGATTTGATCCGTCATCAGTTGTGAGTTGAGTGGACGCGCGATAAAACATGACGTCTCCCATTGCAACTCGCCGACCTATGCCATTTTACAGACGCGAGCGCAGACAGTTGTCCGGTACACGCGTGTTAAGATGCCTTCTACTTTTTGCAGGCGGAACTAATGGACGGTCGTGACGTGGCAAAAATGGAATTTAAAGTTGGGAAGGAACTGACCGTTACAGAAACGAATATAAATAAGAGTATTACAGTTTCTCAGCCTTAAAACCCCAATGAAATCCATGAAGACGGGAACATTCTCTCTTCTGCGCCTCCTCTGAGAGTCGTAGAAAAGTAGCAACAGGGTAAGACAGCGGTGTACACAGCGCTCTCCTCTACTCAATGTCAGACTTATCCGAAAAATGGAAAACTTACTGAAGTTCACTGAATATTTATTGAAATAATGAGCAGATAGGGGTACACTAAAATTGATTCCGCTCTGAGCTGGCTCGAAGTGAAGCAACTGTCAGGGAACATATCAACTTTTAACGCAGTAGATGACTGCATTTACCTTTCCGAAAACCAAAGCGAACCGATCGTTATTTAAGACTGCCCGTCACACCGCCATGCGCAGAAAGCTTTCGTTCTGTACAGATTTATTGAAGCAGATTATCACACACTGCACGCATTTTCACACAAACGATGGCACACGTAGCTGCATCATTGAATTAAAGCTGGGATATTTGCCATTCATAACTCCGCCAATAGCGCTGCCGTTTCTTGGAACCGAAAGGCGGTCGCTCAGCGACGGCCCAACCGAAGTCACAGAGGTTGATCTTCGACTCGGACTATGTTGCCCATTTGCATTACTAATACTACGCTTCTTCGTTGCCGCGGCCTGTAATTTTTGCTACATAAGCAGCAATAAATATGATATTATTAATGCGATGAAATATTGATCTAACTGTATTATGATCGATGCTGTTTGCTAATTTCATGTTTCGCCAGTGCAAGTGTCGCAGATTAAGCATATTTAAAATACATAAACTAGCTAGCAAACCCGAAAGTGCATCTTATTAAATGCTTTAAATATGATACTTCATGGGGGACAGTCTTTGAATGCTTTATAAAGGACTGCAACTTGCTTCTATGATTAATAATCTTCTATAACTAAATAAGAATACGAACCGTTCGTTTGATTCGCTTTTGTCTTCGCTTGAAATGAGTCCGAGCAAAGTTGTCGACGATCATCGATATTGGAAATGCGAGTACGATGATGCCGCATACGCTGGCTGCGCTTGCTACAACCTTGCCTCCTATAAAAAAAAATTTCGTACAATCTACATAATTGAAATTTTGTGTGATTTAATGGAATAGCGGTGTTAAAGAAATGCCCCATTCCATCTTTCCATCATGAACTTCATTGTGTGCACGAATCATGGCAGTAATTACAATCCCTACAGTTATGCGAACAGTCAAAGCATACCAAACGTTGTGGGAACCATATCCCCATATCCAATCGTTGTCATGGTAACGACGCACCACCAGGCAGCAGCTGGTATGCTATCAAAGGTGGTATCCTTTTCATCCTTTTCCAAAATGTGAATGATAGTTGAAAAGAAAATGACGCCAACAGCCAAAAATATGACCAGAAAGCCAAGTTCCTTGACGCTGTTTTGCAGAGTAATTCCTAGCAGCTTTAGACCCTTACTGTAGCGTGCCAATTTAAATAATCGAATCACTCGCAGCACACGTAAAAGACGGACCTAAAATTGAATTAAGAAATTTATCGGATCTTGTGAAGGTGTTGGTGCACTGAGCCTGGTTAGTCTAACGATGCGTAACACAATATGCATGTGCGTATGAATAAAATTTGCAAATATTTATATTCTCTAAGATAATTTTGAGAATTACGCAAGGCCGAATGAGGGCTTCTGGTTTTTTACTTAACGAGTATACCGATATGTAATTAAATCGTAATATTTCTGTCTTTAACTCTCTATTTGAGTCAAATTCATAGCCGGTGGCAAAGATAATCTATTTTTGTCAGCTTTTTTGACATGGAAAATGACGTCATCGCTATAAATGATGGAGGAAGATTAAAAATTTGATTTCTTTAATAAAAACTCTTTGAGCGCTCTATTTTCTTAAACAAATGATCTTGAAGTAATGGAGTACTGAACCAAAACAGACTATTAGAGTAGAAATTAATTAAATCACTGCGTATTAATTTTCAATCATAGCATCATTACAAAGATGATGACCAACTTACCACCATCATCACGCCGACAATGTGAGTATGACCCATTTTGTCCATATCCGTACCGCACATAATCAAAACTAAGTTGCAGTAGAACGGGAGAATTGTGAGGAAGTCGATTAAATTTAGAGGCTGGCGCAGGAAGCGAATCTTGTCTGGAGATATCAAAACTCGCATGACTATCTCAACAGTAAACCACGCGATGCAAACTATTTCAATATATTGTATATAGGCATTCGGTGCGCCGTCATCTTGCAATTCAGGCAGTGAGCCAACTACGAGCCCAATCACAGAAGTAAATATGAGAGCAATTGTGGTGATTGCATAGATTTGGGCTAAAATGGAAGATCTGGGCTCTTCGAAGAAACGCGTCCATTTTTTCCTGAAAGTTGCGAATGCCAGTTAGACAATGTTGGTTTGTCAACTGTTATTTAACGAAAAATTTGAAGTATGAGCTCAGTCGAATCAGTGAGTGGAGCCCACTATGCCAGGTGTACATTCTAAAGAGTATGTAGCGAAACACTCGTTTAGCGCTTACCTGTTATTTCCACAGCAAACTTTAGCGAAAGGATCATCATCCACGAGCAATACATGGANATATTCTAAAGAGTATGTAGCGAAACACTCGTTTAGCGCTTACCTGTTATTTCCACAGCAAACTTTAGCGAAAGGATCATCATCCACGAGCAATACATGAATCGCTTCGAACGCTTCGTCGTCCGACGAAGCGATCGTCTGATCAAAGCTGCCAATCGAATTAATCCTCATTTGCTTCCTGGTGCAGCAAGAAGCTAGGTAACTGGTAGGGATCTGCCAGAATTCCAGCTCCGACAGAAAACGGTCAGAGCAAACATCCTGAGGCATATGGAGATATCCAATTATGTAGAAATCATAAATACCTACAAATAATATGTTGATCCCTATGAAAGGTATCGTTGTTATTAGTGGATATGTCAACGAAATCTGAAATATATCTTGCAGGAAAAAATTCTATATATAAAATGCAGCGTTAAAGGAGCAGCAACAAGACTCGAGCAGATAAGTCTTGCAGCTAACGTCTAGTTTTTTGATTTTTACAATACTTTTTCTTCAAATATTGCACTGCTTACATGCAATGGCTTTCATGGAATGCATGATATGGAATATGTTACACTGAGTATCTAATATTCAAGTAGAATTGCCTATAGAATAACATGCACAGTTTCCCTTACAAGAGCTAGGACAGTCATTAGCCATCCACCCAAGATATATAGTAAAATATAAGATTACCGTTGAAGACATGAGCAGACCGCTCGAAAAAGTATTCTTCAGTATTCGCTATATACGTATCAGCGATTAGTAAGCGATCTTCGTGAGATAAGCTGACGAGTCGAGAGATCAGGCTGGTTTTGCAGCGATTTCTTGCAGTTTCTTCCAGCAGTTTATAGCTGGTTCCACCAATATTCAAGCGCAGGAACTTGCCAGACATTGTCGGCAGAGACAAGTACCTAAGCATCGACTAATTTAATCATATACTTTAGCAATACATTGATAATATGCACCCTAGTTAATGCAAAGCAGGCGATAATCTACGAACGCGTCGAATTGCTGCCAAGCTATTCTGGTAATACTTTTGCCTTACTTTCACGGGCTCAAATAGGATTACTTCTGGTTTGTGCTGCTTTCTTTAACACAACTTAATCGAGTTCACTTCGGGCAAAACTGAGCAAGGTTTCAATCATAGAACTGGGTAAGAAAGATATCGCGCTGAGGCGAGAAAATTATTCTCAATAAATGAATAGACAGGCTTCGAAGTGAAAGTCATGATGGTATTCAAAACCTTCTGGAATGATCTCAAGATGGAGAAGGAAGAAAGATATATATCTCTTGGTACCAGATATGTGCCCTAAGTTGGCCGGCCGTTCTTCCCCAAAATTCAACCCATGCACATGGCCGTCTAGTGCCACGAAGATGGAGAGGATACAGATTCGCCTGCCATCCTTCCGCTACTTAAATACCATAACCACTTGAGCAAAGCATTAGCAAAAAAAGACACTCGATCTTCCAAGCGCTGCCTATTTTAAGAATGTTTCTGTTTGTTTTTTGGGAACTGGCGGCTGGTAGCCGGTCAGAAGAAAAATATTAGCGACGGGCGTGCCAGGATTTATCGGCCGACGCGGGATGCTCGCCAATTCCCAATCGTCCATTAGAGTTGGCGCGATTGGCACTAAATAAACAGCATCAGGGCGATTGGGCTTTAGATATTTATTGCGACAGGATCTGATCGGCGCCGGCGATGACTCAGCGGAAAGGTGGGCGCAGATCACTGTTTAAGATATCACATTCAGTTCTTCATCTTTATCCTTAAGCTCCATATTTAAAAAGTTCTGGCCAGAAGCTAAAGTGATATTGATGGGATGGGCGAGAAGGCGGGCGCGAGACCGCAGGAGTCAACAGAGCGACACAGAAAGACGTAGTAATTCTTCGAAACAGGAAAGATTTCTTAGAGACCGGCATTGCGCTGCGTCCTCCGGCAGCGCCCGTAATTCAAGCCAACTTCCATCTTATCGCAACTCATTTAGTTTCTTGAAAAATACTTTGCCAAATGTATTTGATCTCTTCAACATCTTAGGTTCAAAGCAACGACCTATTTGGAAGTTTCCATGTTCATCTCGGCTAGAGATAGAAATCAAAAACGGATATTACAATGCTCTCCTATCATTGAAATTGAGTAAGAGCGTTACATGAAAATTAGGAACATATCATTCTAGGCATCTAAAAATAAAGAAGCGCGCGATAAAATTTTCTGAATAAATTATGCAACATTATATTGGACTCTTTGTAAATTTAAATAATTTTTAAAGCTTTAAAATACGGAAAATTAGTGACTAAAAGTCAAAATAGTTGCTCAGAAACGTAAGAGAACAATTTTTTCAGATCAATACATCATAGTTTGCCAAGCAATACACTACATTGGGACTGGACATCAGTCAACATCATATTCTCTATGTCCGCGTCTATCTAAAAATTTACATGTTGAATGATTTTTGCTCCCCCTCCTCTTATTTTCTAGTATATAATCCTTGTACGCTACCTGGACAAATGATTTCTCTTGTCCTGTTTAGCTGGTAGTATATTTCTGGCTTAGCTTCCAATATTTCAATGTAAAACAATAGATTCGCGACCAAAGTTATATGGGAGCGAATGTTCTAGATACTACGTTGGTTTTTTAAGGTCAGCTGTAAAGTAGCATATGTTTCTCAGTTTTACTTTACCGCTTTATTTTACAATATTCACTCAATTTTATATTGCTCAGCTGAAAATATGATCACCGTAAAATAGCTACTCATAACGCGCCCCACCCAGTGAGCAAATACACAGCCGCTCACACTGGTTGACCTGCAATTGACCTATCAACAAGCAACATCTTTTGACGCGCTGACTCCAAGCCAGCTCTAAAAGCAATGCCAAAGTCATCTGATCGGATATTGGCAGACACTCAATCGCGCACTTGACACTAACTTAGCGAACAAACAGTAGGAAGTATTATGCAAACAAATGGCACAGACTGAATGCCGATATTTGAACCGTTGCACTTCATCGCTGCCGCGTACTAAAAACATGTTTCCGATGCTTTTTTGATCGAAAATGCTCGACGTAACGTTTGATGTTGAAAACACGCCTTTCAATGGGATTGATTTTTGAGGAACTGCGCTGATCGAGAAAACAGCGACAGCGAGAGTTAAACTGGCTTCCGTTTACATATTTTCAAGGTTGAAGTAGGCGTTTCAAATTTTCTCGTTCAGCTCCACACCCAAGTCATTTCCGCCGGCCTATTACCTGTGCTTACGCATAATTCAGGTAATGCAAAAAGTGCTGTGTGAAGGTAAAAAAACACGATTAGCATATGGGTCGTAATTTGTGCTGCACTTGTCAATCAGCGATAACTGAATCGTTAGTCATAGCATTCCCGAAACATGCTACAAGGAGAGTCAACGAAAATCGAAAATTCATTGTCAAAATAATGGCAACGAATTTCTGGTTATCATTTGATTCTCCTTTGTACTAGAAACAAAACAGGACAATTGTCGTCAAAAATGAGACGAACAAGGACTTGATAAGGGGGAACTAAACTATCAATAAATTCTTCTTACTTGGAATGCACCAAAAACTATCGGGGAGCGAATTTTTGTGTTTGCTGTCAATTGTGATCTTGCCACCAGGGATTTATGGGTCAAATTTCGAACTGCGCAAGCCTATAAAGTAATAGCAGCACGCCCGAGAAATTTTGGGAGGCTGTTCTTGTATATCTCATTTCAACACTTTGTCCATCTCATCTCTGACAGGAATCGTCCCGTACTGATGTATGGGCTGTGCAACGCCTCGTAGACATATATGCAATTCTGCTGTGCAATATGCACTTCAATATGTCAGGATTTAGCTTGAATTTCACTATCTTATTTAGGTGTCTTGGATGAATACTGAAAATGAATTTATTCCCATCATAAAACTTTGTCCCCAGTTAGGCATTATCAATTCCGTGGAAAAAAATTGTTTCGATACCTTCAAGAGTTGATTTTACTACAATAATGCGCTTAATTGCAGCGCTGTTCTTAACCAGTCTTAAATAATGCTATTACAATTTACTTTTTAATGTTTGCTGTGTTAAACAGCGTTCAAACTGAATAGTCCCATTGGCGGGACCCGATCCTGAACGAATCCCAAAAGAGGTCAGCGACTGTGATGCCGACTTTCAGGTGCAATACTGCTTATCATGTGTTCCGGGGCTTTATACTCTTCACAATATTTTATTCATTTCGCTCATGGTCGTTCGCTCCGACTTGGAAAAACTTGGCCAGTGCTTGACATCATTCACACACGGCCATGGGCACGGCTTGGGCAATGATATAAGCGGCAAGAACTTTCGCCACCCTGTTTGGCAAGATCATTACCCACTATGCAGCAATACATTCAAGTTTGCTAAGTGAAGCGGTACCTTCATTTGTTTGCACAAAAGTTTTTCCTAACCGCCAACACCCATGTCCGTTAATACAGTAAACACTAAACGCAACTGCATGACTAATGAGAAATTTACCGTCGAATATCACTGACGAAACATCGCTACTGGAATCATTACATTGATCAACAAGAAGAACAACATAAGAAAGCCATCGATGACACAGAAAAATTGATTCCATTTAACCGCAAACACAGCGTGTTTTTGATTGCTGGAAAAGAGACTTGATAAACTATCTTCAAGCATCTTTCGATTGTCAATCTGAAATGTTATAAATGTAAGGAGCAAGAGATGGCGTTGAACCGCTTGTAGCACATAAACTACATTGATAAGCTATATACTTCAGCGTTTTCATCACTCGCCCAGCCATCCAAACCAAAGCCATCGAAGACACATCTGTGTGCTGCAATTTCAAATTAACTTGCCCATATCTTTGTTTCATCCTTTGCGACCTTTGTCAGTTTCCTTGTAATTTTTTTGGACAAAAATCGGCAGCCGGACGAGACTCGGGGCTTCGGTCGCTGAATTAGAACGTGCCTGTGCCATACCATTGTCGCCACAGTGATGCAGGTTGCCATGATGATTAGTAACATTTCAGATAAAATGTACTTTGCTGCAAGACAACTTTTCTTCAGTAATCTTTCTGGGTGTCAGATATGCCACTTTCAGACTAACTTGAACTTTTCACATTTAGTAGTTGGTTGAATTTATTATGAAAGATAAGTGTCCAGCATTAGGCTGGAGTAGTACAGGGATCAAATCCTAATATACAATGCTCTATTCTAACTTAACTGTCAGCATCCTAAAGCGCATATCCGATGCTCTCATTCGTTAATGCCAGATATAGATTTTTTGACTGCATTTGAGCGTTAAGGGCATTAAAATTGCAAATTTCGGGTGCCAGTGGGCTATAAAGCTTACGCTAGAACTAAAATCACATGTTTATCCATTTAACCAATGAAATCACTGATATGCCGAGTAAAAATTTTAGTTAGCCTATAAATAGAAGTGGACGTGGAGAGTGGAGGCGGTCTGCACGCCGAAAGGTAGAGATACGGCCTACTACGTTCTCTCAGAGTACCTTTCTCACCACTCGCGGAGGGAATTGGCATATTTTAAGGATCAAGCATTCCCTCTTAGACTGTCATTTCATGTAATTTTTACGCTACACCTTACACAGAAGTGGCTGACTCTCGCCGTCCATACTCCGAGGCATTTCCTCGGCTATCATCAGCAGCAATACGGTGACGGCCAGAAGAGTGTTCAAACCAAGTGTCACCTTAAACGATTGCGCAATATGGTTATGGTAGAGTATATATTCGAAATTTCCCATGCTATTTGCGATTTTCTTGCACACTTAACGAGAATACGTTACGCGCGGCAAGTTGTGTCAATGGCAAATGTAAATTTTTATCCAATATCAACCGTAGTTCGCATATTGTAGAATTAAAATCAAATTTGCTGGTCGAGCGCAATGGGTGCTCTGTGTCTGCGGATCGGTTACTTTTTTGCAGCTCACAGGAATTGTGCGCATGCAAACTGTTGACAACTTTCTTTGCATATTGCCTATTTGCTTCAGTAAATCTGCATTCTCAGTCGCGGTTTCAATTCCAAATAAGGAAAGCAAGGGGATGCCTTACCTTTTCCTGACGTTCGCCAGTCGAGCTGAATGGCGCGAACAGACCAATTATCGACAAGGTTGTAATAATAAAACAGGGTACAGCTACAGTATACATATAGTGGTCAGGCTTGCGTCTCAGCACGAAATCGTAGATAACTTCATCGCGAATGAACGATTCACCCAATGCGTTGTTGAAGGTTTCTGTACGTTACGAAAAGGGATGAGAAAGAGGAGTATACAGCGAAAGAATACATGCTTAATAATATAGTCATACCGATTGAGTGCATAGGCTTGATTTCCTCCAATATCCATTCCGAGTGCTCCTGAAGAAAAAACGCCTCTTATTATCCTTGTTAGCGGTTTCGTTCAATTTCTCTCATTAATTAGTAAGCAAGAGTCTTATTCGGTAAAGGAAATGGCGACCATTATCAAAAAGGCCATTAACTTGGGCTCTGGAAATCTTTGGGAGTGTAGGGATATATTATGAAACATCTCAAGCCGTCCACCTATACCCTTAAAGCCCCAAAAGCGTCCCCATGTCTTCACTGAAGTGTTGTACATTTATCTCAACGCAATGTCCAATCGATTCCAAACTCTTCATCTAAGCTCTTGAAAAACGTAACCGTACTCTAAACTGCTCCTTGATGTCCTTGTCGAGTGGCTTGAGCGATAACTGACCGCTTGAATATGACCAAGAAGCATATCGAGCCGAGCAGCGCTGCGTATCGAACGGAAAATCGGCCAAGTCGAAACGGTGACAGCGCTGTGTTATCAGATTCGGATAAGAGAGAACCGCAACTCCGTCTGGGCGAACTTGAATAGTTTCTGTTGCCACTCCGTAACTCGCGATACGCTCAGTTTTCATTCTGAAGATGGCAAATTATTCAAGTAATTCTTATGATCGCAACTGATCTTGAAGCCAACATGAATGAGTTTGAATTCGGGTTACTCTGAAATCTCACAATTCTGGTAAACCCCAACTCTTTGAACACTCGTATTTTTCTTTCAACTTGACCTTGTATACGAATAAATAGCTTAATTTCAAGATTGATTAGCAATCTGAAGTCGCGTTTAGCATTGGAACGGAAAAGTGAAGGAATCCTGGTGCATTCCTTACTTAGTACCATGAAATTACGTTGGCGCGATAATTATCTTATCTGCATCCTGCCCTACCATATAAAAAGACTGCTCAATTCTGACGAATATTCCGCGGAAACAGTTCAATCTGTCTTAATAAAATCGTAACTAAAAGGATTATGCAAGATCTTGTTTTGTGTTTCTCAATCAAATCTAATGAAATAATAAAAAGAAAATCTATTAATCAGTTGAATAAACAGTGCTAACGCGTTAAGCAGCATGATGTCAGGCGTCCAGATATCCGTCTCGTGAAAGAAAGATGATTCGTTATCAGCAGCCGTAATGTTTGTCTTAGTATCCCATGTCTGCAAACCCAAATTTGTAATAACATACTATCAAAGATTATAAGACCGTTTCAAGATTAGGCGCTCAGTAACAGTTACCGTAGGCAAGCTGTTTCTTGGAGCAATAGCGAGTGCGAAACAAACTTTCGACACTTAGAGAAGTTCTAAAGGAAAAGTTATCTGCAGTAAAAGATGAAGAGTAAGAAAATTTCTTTCCGCGAAATTTCTAATTTCATCAATAGTTTTCGAAATGAACCGCGCCACTTGGTTCACAAACTGAACTCACTATTGCTAACATAAACACCTACCATCGTGATCCACTGAATGTAGGTAATCGAACCAATTTTTTCATCCTGTAAGAAATGTGATTATGCTTCTGCTTTAAGGTTGATTCTTTTCACTGTAATAAAGCTTACGATGTCCACAATGCTGTACAGCTGCGGCCAGATTTGCACTTCAACTGGTTCGTGGCCACCGCAAGAAGGCCTTTTCCGAAGGTCTATCGATTCGATGCAGTTAGGGTTTTGCTCATCTACAAAAATTCGATTGGAAAACAAAATTTAATTGGATTCTTTGAGTTCTAATAAACTAATTTCTCCGCCTAGCTCACTCAAAAATTATATTTTAAGATTCTTTGTTGGCAAGTGTATAAAATGTGCTACGCAATGCAGAACACGTTCATTGCTTTAACACTCCTTTTTCATAGATCATTTACTGTGTTATCCATCTATTGTTAGGCAAAAAAACCAAATCATCATCACTGGGTACTCCGTTTGATGAGAAAAACGACGAATCGCTTCCAGCCAGCGCAGAAAACTAAAACCAAACTACCTTTCAGAGGCGATTGTTGTTCTCCGATAACAGAAAGGATGAAGTAAGCGAATAAGAAGATGCTGAACCGGGACGACATGTTGAAGCACGAAGGCGAACGGAACAAAGACGGAGGAGCGCCTCTTTGAAGCAAGGGACGATTCGTCAATCGTCAACAAAGGCGCCGAGTGGACGCTAGCAATCGGTTAAAGCGAATCGGAGAAGAGTCGTCTCAATCGCCCGCGGCTCCGTGCCATCCTCCGCCGGCGGCGTCTTTCCGTTTCTCACCAACTGACCGCACCTGGATTAATGACCACCGGTCACTCCTAGAGCAGCCGGCCGCCCGACCTGTTGTTCCGACTCCAATTTTCGTCTGGTTCTGATTACGTCGAGGTGAGAAAGCTCGAGCTGTCAGCTGATTTGAAGTCATATTCAGGTATTGAATGGTCTAGCGCACCCTTGGAGGAATGAAACAATGAACCAAGCCTGTAAATTACCACAATCTTCGGCTAAATAATCGAGTCACATTTTCAGACTGCTTATGATGTACTAGTTGGTTGTTTATCCACTCAGAGCCAGTTTCTGATTGGTGTCTGCAGAAGGGATGTGCGTCCCCCCAGGCTTTTTGAAAAGGTGAATATTACTGGCATCATCCGAGACTCCGAGATTCAAAGCTGCAGACTTGTTCGATCGGTGCGCAACCACCCTAATCCCCCTCCCTCCCTGCTCACACAAATAAAATTACAGCGGTGCTAGAATCAAAGGTGCGACAGCAAAATATCGCTATAGGAAGCAATAAGCACCAAAAATTATGACTGTGACACATTCGGAGAGTGGGCGCCTGACGAACAGCCGTCCCCTTAGCGACACGTCTGCTTGACAAGACGGCGTGTAAAAACACTTGAATACACTCTCCCTCGTTGCAACATCATACATTATTTGCTTACTACAAGTACGCAGCAGCGAGCGAAACAAATTGTCGATGCGGCAAAGGAGTGCAGTCAGCGGTCATATAGAATAAAGGGAATATGTTGTGTGGAGGAATCGACCAATACGTCGACAATGGCGCCGAGTCGATGAGGGCGAACGGTTGTCACCGACCGAGAGCGTCGTCTTTGCTCTTCTGCTCGTACATCTATTGTCAGTCATCGGGTAGTGGACTTAGTCGCGCTAATTTGTTGCTAGACAGAGGATAAGGTCGCGACTTATACTAGGTAAGCATGTTTTGATATGGCGCTGACATTTGATAATTAGGTCTTTGGAAAGAATATATATATTTATCTTTAATTGCCTTGAGATTTGGAAAGATACGCTGTATTGCTTCAGTGAGTTCAAAAGTATTTTGAAGTCTTGGTAGGATTTAATGAATGCATCCGCCAGTGAAATACAAATATGCGTTTACTTTAGATGGCAAAACATTGTGTACTCTACTAAATAGTATATCATAATATTAGTGGATTCAAAATCTCATGAGGACTCAAGGACCTGAATGCGCGCATGGGTACATTAACTAATTTATGCTGCATCAGGGATTCGATGTGAGGAATATCTAGTCCAATCCAATACTTTCGCTCGTTCAGTAATCATCGTTCTATGGCGAGCAAGTAAAACGCGTTTATGACTCGGAACGCTTCATATTTAATGTCACTGCGTAGGCGCCACCGTGCCAATCGATTTGTCATCTGGCCGCCGCCTTGTCGCATTTAAGCGACGGCTGATTTGTTAGCAAGCATTTTCTATGAATTTGGAATACTGTTTCGGTGTTATTACTTAAAATGCATTTTCTAATACGATTGCCAGAAAGTATGCAATAATGCATGCAAAAATTTGCAGTATCAAACTTAATTTAAAAGCCGCTGGACCTTTAATCGGTATACGGTGTATGCACTTGAATAAATATATATATCCTCATTTTACCCTTGCCATGTCTGCAGACACGTAAATCCTGCGTTACATGACACCTTCCCCTCGACGTCCGTCGGTCTGACAAGAGATCAATAGACCACTGACCGCTGTCTACTACTACCGGCGAATGCGGCGGTAATCGACCGCTGAAATCTGACGCACGCAGCCATCGACTGGTTAATAGGCGCGTCCATTCGCTTGTCGGGGGGACGCCCCTCAATGCCTCCCTCGTGCGCTCAGTGAATTACGCGAATGCGCCAACACCCTCTCATTGCGAGCGTGCTTCTATGCGATATCTGATGCGGGCGTCATGTTGTGGGCCTCGAAATTGCCCGACTGGGCATGTTCGAATTGTTTTATGGGTCGATGGAGAAAAGAGCAAATGTTCTGCTCGTCCAATATGGCAGTCACATTGTCATTAGCATAGAGGGATGAGGATAGGCCAGGAATGTCTGACAGAACTTGTCAGAAATGCTTCGAATAGAGGTGTTTGCATGACCTTGGAAAGATCCGATAATATGTAACAAAATCAGATGCAAAAGGTTTCGAAAATAATCGTCAGATTGCCGGATAAAGAGAGACTTGAACCGTATTGGGATCTTAGAAGGTTATAGCTATTACTAATCAGACCATATGCTCCAAGACCATCTTTCTGTACTATATGCTAATACCAAGGCAGTAGCCACTGGCTTGCAACGCTTCGGAGTGACCGAGCGACCTCTGACGGCGGGACGCCGCGCTCGAATAATCATTCAATGCGCCACCCTCTTGCGCGCGTCAATCGCCAAAATTTCCAACGCAATTCGATATGAACACAAAGGTTGTTGTCGTAATGTGCGGTGTACATTGTTGTCAAATCGTAGCGTTTACTGCCATCGAACGAGCGTCAATTCATCTCAGTGTACACCCATGAGCGCCATTATCGATGAACATCTATATCAAGGCTCTTTTTCCTCTTTTACTTGAGCGAGTAATTTTATGTCAGGCCATTTCAAAATTGATAGACTCAAATATTTTATCGCTGCTAAAGAATTCTTGCAGTGTGCTAAACTCATGGCTGAGCATTTTCCAAATATCTTGTTCAGCCGACGCCGAACTTCAGAAACCCCGTCATATAAAGAGAAACCTGTATAAAAGAAGTTTTCTACACTCTCTGCTTTATCTTACATCGTAATTTTACTGTGTATTAAAATTATAAAGCACGAAAATTAATGCAATCAGATTTTACTAAAATATATGCAGTAATTCTCTTTATAAAATTTAGTATGCGCCTTCAGCGTTTCTAGCGAATTTGTCCAAAAGTTTCAATTTAAAATACAAGGTTCACATTGTCAATGAGTGTGTCACTTTCTCTTCCATTATAGAGGTATTAGAGAGTGCGTGTGCATTATTGTCTATTTACCCATTATTGTATTAAGCTAAAATCGTTGTGAAGTATCTTTCAATTTAATTCAATCATTAACCTCCGAAATACTAAAATGAACATGAGTTAGTTTTACTTCATCAAATAATTTTTCAGATGAGAAATGACTTTAATTTGAGATAGTAGTAAAAATTAATAGAATAGGTATAAAATATTCGAACAGTTTACCGCTGATTCTTGAAGTGCATACTCACGGCAGAAATGAAAAAAAAACTAGCGAAAGCAAATATTTCCTCACGATCCGAAAATCTTGAATGAGAAGAATTGTGCCACCTCGGAAAAAGCGAGCTCTCTTCATCGCTTTTCTTAATTGTCAAAAACTGAAGGTGGAAGCAATCGGAACTCTATTTTGCGCACCATTAGCGTTATTGCTTTATGGATACTTTCTGTTGTTGGCAACTTTTCACCCCACAATATTTCTGCTTTGTCGTAAGCACGACACCGTTGAAGTGTAGGCGTGGCAATGGAGGGAGTAAGCCGACTTTAACAGCGACAGTAGAGGGCGACTCCCGCCGTACTACCAGACGTTTCCGGAGGTTGTCTCCGGCTCTCCGGGCGTCGTCGGCGCGCTCGACTGGACTTTGCGTTTGCGCTTGTTTGCTAGCTGCTTAATGGCCGTCGAAGCGTCTCAATCTCACGAGAGAGTGAGAGTGCTCAGGTTTACCTCCCCCTTCTCGACTTGTCCCGCGCAGCGAGTATTTTGCCAACTGTCAGCAGTTTTCTCAGCCACCTTCTGCTTATTGGATCTGGACTTCAATAGGTGCCACTACGTTTCTCGTAAAATGCTCAACAGTTCGTCGATTGTAATTAGTTGTATCTTTGGCGTTTTAAAATAGACATGCTCGGAGGCAGACCCCGTTGTTCGACTACCTCGTACATATTTGAGGTCAGTCACCGCGATAGATTGTCTATGCGTAACTTTCTCAATTATACCTCAACTATATCTTCAGCCTTTTTCACTTTTACTCAGCAATACTTGAAGATGGAGGATGATTTCCTTTTGTTGTCTGGTTTAAATGACATCCTTTAGCCGAGAGAGGCTATGGATAACAAAAGCTTCGTTCTTGTACGCTGAGAGACTGATAGAGGGAGGATAAAACAAACCACTTGTTCCCTAGCCCAATTTCTTTCCTTCTTGCTGAAGATAGAGAAGGCGGCTGGTGTCGGCCGGCTCGCGTCTCGTAGATGCCGCCAAGCTCGTCTGTCGTCGCCGATTCGTTCGCTTATTTCCCCCGAGTATTTCGCTGGCTGGCCGAGCCATGCCGCGCCTTTGATGATTGGCCGTTTGCTAGCCGACTTCCGTTCCATCACAATTGTTGGCAATTAGTTCCCCTCCCCCCACTCGTTGACAGCACAACAGAACAGAAAGCAGTTAGTTTTTCAAATACGACCGCCCAGATAATGTTCAGCGTGCTTGGGATTTATTGCAGCCCTTGAATTTGAAAGTTGACCATGGAAGGTTTTAGTTTATGACCGCTAAGAGAGTTCCGCCGCCAGCGAGCTGTTTGGTCGCAATGGCCGACAAGTCTAGCTAATTCAAGCTAACCTCGAAGAAGTATAATCCAGTTCTAATTAGACGTGAACATTGGATATCGAGTACTCCTTCAGTTGAAATTGACAGATTCTCCAGTAAATATTTCTATTAGCATACTCTTTTAGTTAACAAATATTTGAAAACCCAGACAGAATAGCTTCTGCGAAATTATGTTCTCGACGTTCAGCTGCCCTTTATTCATCACTTTGGTGTCTCTAATTCAATGCCTACGCACTACTGTCATTTTTTACTATAGCGAATGCGCGCTGCTGAAGCTCAATAATTTAAGAAAAGTCCGAACTGTTTACGATTCTGCAGCAATAGCTCATGGATAAGTGAACCGATCATCGCCCATCCCGCCATTAGCTAACTGCAGTTTTGACAAACGGAAAAATCCATCCCGCTTGAAAATAATTGACTTAAAGTCAACACTTCAACGGGTATAAATGGCGAAAAAGATATTTTCAGCTATTCCTTGTGCTTATTTGACCTGTCAACTCTTGGAGTACTACAGTGCATACTACGTTTGCTAATATTAGTGCTCGCCTAATTTATGAATGACTCAACCGCAAACAGGTCGGCGACATTATTAAATTGTATCGATGGAAAAATCTGATTAGCTGAAAAAAAGAGAAAAGAGAGGAGTTCAATAAGACTATTACAGCTTCCTAAAATACAGCTCTGATTTGACGCAGTGGATAAAATGGTCTACCATAATTCATGCTTAATTCAGCGATTAATGCGTCGAAAATTGCAGAGTAGGGCAAATCAGTCTCTCACTGATGGGACTAAACTAAATTTTTTAACCTTAACAGCTTAAATATAGTCACAAGAAAGACCGTAAGTCTTAAATCCCTGACTAATGGCAAAATATGCATGATTTACTTTCGGTTAGTGAGCGATTAAGACAAATATAAGCGAGCCCCAGCTGCAGGTCGCCAGTTAAACATGAGCATGTACAATGAGAGTTCACGACTTGCATCGAATAATAATGCATTCGCCTTCCACTCACTTCTTCTACTCAGCAAAAAAATGCGATAGGAAATAGTGCGCGGCAGCTATTTGAAGCTGCATAGCAACTAAGCATCTGTGCCAATTATCACGTACTACTATTTCCTGTCGCAAATTTTTTCCGTAGCGCTAGTCATTTGGCTGAGAGTCAGACGATGAAGGTGAGCGCATTATTTGAAATGTTTTTGAAATATGGTCATCTCTGATGCGAGGGCGGTAATAGCTATGAATGACCCGACCCGTAAGCAGCCCTTTCCTTTAGAATTCATGGTGAGCAGCG
Source organism: Plectus sambesii (assembly GCA_002796945.1). Taxonomy (NCBI): domain Eukaryota; kingdom Metazoa; phylum Nematoda; class Chromadorea; order Plectida; family Plectidae; genus Plectus; species Plectus sambesii. The sequence goes on from NIUQ01000324.1 coordinate 48,896, forward strand.
AGGCGTTGAGTGGCGCGAGCGGCTATTGCGAACGGCATTCGGTGCTGCGGCCTGGTAGCATAATAAATGCTCGCGTTTTCGTACTACCGCTAGCCTTTGGATAAGAGGAAATCAGCAGTATATTGGCTGTCAGTGAAGTAACTATGATCAAATTTTTGTAGTGGTCCAGTAGAGACTGTCTATCCGCTCTCAGCCCATGTCTGGCACTCTCTCTGACTATATTTGCTCTCTTGTTTCTGACTAGACAAAGTCAAGGAGAAAGGTAAGTGATAGAAGCCTGCTGAGGAGGAAGGATAGTAGATGCCGCTCGGCAGGGAAACAGCTTAGGCTTAGACTTTATGGCATTCGCAGATTATGAGCGCTCACCGTTTCTGTGTGTGCTGCTCTCATTATTAAATGACTTTTGCATTTTTTATCGAGTGAGAATCTGCCGCTCATAGCGAAAGACAGCTCTACGCGGCGCGGATAGCTCTGCTGGCATTAATTTAAAAACACATCCGTTCCAAATGACCGATCCTCGCTTTAAATTTGCTCTTTTGACATTTGTTCAGTAATAAGAGTTTCATTTGTATGTCTATATCGACAAACGACCATTCAAGAATGAAAAATGTTATGTATGACCGGTTCAGTTTTTATTTTGCATCACGAGCAATTAGCACGATTGCTTGCATCAATCTCTAACCCATCGAGCTACGCGATAATAAGTAAGAGAGGAAGGAACTGTCTGACTCAAAAGGAGGAAGGTGTGGCGCGAGGAAACGGGCAGATATGGCGGACCCAGGCGTCATCCGCGGACAGTCAATTGATTTTCGGCGTCCGGCGGCGGCCCGCCAGAGAGAGAGAGAGTAAGAATGAGAGTCCAGTTGTCCTCCTCTCCGCCGCCGAAGCAGCCCACGATTGGACATCGGGCGCGAGAGAGTGGGGGCAAGTCCGCGCCCGGCAAGCTCTCGTCTTCCCTACCCGCCTCCCTTCCTTTTCGCCTCTTGCTCATTCTCACTCTAGACGCCACCCTCTCTCTCTCGTTTCATCGTCTCGTCTCCCCCCACTCCCTCGGCCCTATGCTCACGCCCGCATTGCGCCTAACTCAGCATTGCCACACTCGGCCAACCCAGACTGCTCGATATTTCTTTCGTCACCCGCTTCCCACCCTCCTACAACTGCCAACGATGGCATTCTATTCCGAGCGCTCATTTGATCGCTTGCTGCGTTTTTTCTTCACTCCAATACGTGTTTGACTCTTTCGTGAACTGAACCAGTAGATCAAATTTTGTACTACTGTAAACCATTTAACAGTTAGATTATAAGCTCCATCAAATAAACGTCCTCAGGTTCTAATTAAGCGTGATTTTCGCTAATTTTCTGTATTCATTTTTGCATACTATTCGGCTAATTAGGCCACTAATACGAAATACTAATGTTTTATACTCCCATAGATATTATTAAGAACGAAAGTGGACACTTTTAATTCTAAAAACTGAATATAAGCCCTGGGGCTTATTGGTATAACTCGGTACACTCATAATTGGTGGAAAGAATTATAGCGAGGAACTTTCTTGAAGAATAGTGTGGATATTATGATGCAGTTGCTTGCAACTTATCAGTTGAATTGCATTATCAAATTGTATTTTTCCAATAATTTTCCACTCCGCAGCTTTTTCTTAAGAACAGCGCTTACTTACTCCGCTAAGCTTACAAATGTTCCTTTTTCCGCAGTCAAGCAAAAATAGCTTTAATTCGTCCATTTTTGNCTCCTGAGATTTTCTTAAGAACAGCGCTTACTTACTCCGCTAAGCTTACAAATGTTCCTTTTTCCGCAGTCAAGCAAAAATAGCTTTAATTCGTCCATTTTTGTTGTGTTAATATTAATTGCACTCTCAACGGTCAATAGGATACTGACTTCTTCGCTCTCAGTTTAATTCTATTACCAACGTAGGAGTGTGCTGGCTATTAAAAAGGCACAATTTGAAAATGGCCATGTTTTGCCCATGATGGAAAAATCGCCATTTAATTTTGACGTCGGAACAGTGCGCTGTAACATGCAGCTTCCGCGCGCTCGAATTTATCCCCAGTTAAATCAGTGTGAATGATAAATAGAATTACTGTCATCAACATCAAGGGGAAGCATCTTAATTAATGAAATTGACTTTAGGCGTGCATTTTGCGCCGAAGAAGGATCTTATTGATTAAGTTATCGAGGAATGTCGAAAACGCATGTTATGTTATATAGTAACAGGAGAACGAGTTCGCATCTAACATTTGTTCTTGACGCCTTGTCTTAATTGCCCTCGTCTTTTTCCCGGGTTTCCCTGGTATCCTTTTTCGCTTCCCTACCGCGAGAGATGCAACGGTGTCGATTTCACCCGAGTAACTGGACCTCTTCCTCTTCCGAGTCTGGAACCGTAAGCGCAGGAATTGGTGCCAATGGATTTGTTTTTACGGAGGTCTTAACCGTGACGCATTTGCATTCTTTTGGCACTGTAGGTATAGCGCGCGCAGATTGTCCTAGTGCTGGCGTCAAAAATAGAGACGAATTTCTGTTAATCGCCGTTAAATGCCGTTTTGCAATGGAATCTATCAATGCTTCTCTTATGTTAAACACCAACAACGGTTCGAATGATTCAATTTAATATTCTAGTTGGAATCGAGATCGATGGAACGATTATTTGAGAATCGTTGCTCCTTCATTTGCTGCTACACGGCAATACACTGTTGATTGGCTATAACGTTAATCAAACAATAATCTTATCATATTATTATGTGGATCGTCGTAGAAACCGAAATGTTATCTTTTCCCTCTCCAACTTTTATAAGAAATCTCAGCATCAGATATTTAACCTAGACCTCGGTGAAGATGTAAGTAGATTGACAAAATTTATAAAAATGGCGCTGTTGGCAAACATTTTGTTTGCCTAAACTTTTTGGCGACTTCGAGAGCTCATCGAAATCCTTAAGAAATGATTAATGTAGGAGTTCCTGCAATACCGCCTAGCTTTCCATATTTATTGTTATCCAGCTCAGATTGAATCTTATTTATTCCATTAGCAATGTGACCAAAATAGGATAGTCTAAAATTGGAAGTCTTCTGCAGTATTTTTATATTTCATTATATTTATGAGTTAAAAAGTGATCCCTCTCACTAGGCAGTTTTATCGAAACAGTTCTTGAATTATTCAAATCCATGCCATCTAAGATGCAATTTGCCAGATTTAAAAGTAGCCTAAAAAATGCATTCCTCTACTTAAAAAACGCTGCAGTTGATCGAAGTCAATTAGCAGTCTATTCAATAGCGATCATCTACCTTTATGCGCATTTCCTCCTCGTTTCTGCGAGGGGTTTGCGTTACTATCGCTCAACAATTCGGCGCACGCTTTATGCATTCTCGCTCTGTGCACGATTCGCTCGTCTCCCGCCGAATTAATCGCATCTCCCGTCCGGCCGACGTACCTGAAAGCTTCTTCCTCTGCCGTTTTCCCGGCGGGGAATTGCATCGCTCTCAGTGGGTGGCGCCGCCTAATTGAAACCGCCCGCTAATTGAATTAGAAGGATCGTGAACGCGGATATTTCTCCCCCGGCGAAAGTGCTCAATAGTCTGGACGACATCTTCTCTCCCTCCTCTTAAGCGGCTAAGTCGCCAATGGCGGATTTTAGGACACCGCCGAGTGACTATTGCAGCTTGGTTATGGACTGTTGCGCGCTATCACACAGCTCAACGCCGATTTATTTCTCTTAAAATGATCGCTAACTGAATTAGACGGATATTAGATTGTAGGCTTATTAGATAGATTATGTACAGGAATTAGACAGATTGTATAATGCAAATATTATATTCTCGAGCGTGGGCGTTCAACAAAGAAGTTCTCTACAATATGAGAAAAGTTTTAAACTTTAAAGCGAAGGAGAGTAGATGAGCGATTAAAAATGTGTCTGCATATAATTATGTTTCATGTAAGAGTAAAGCGTAGAGAAACTGAGAACTGCCCTTCCGCTCTTGGAACACCTTGCGGATGTAGGGAGCAATAGCTCGTTGCGTGCATTTTTTATGATTCATTTGGAACCTTCATTAGAGCTTAGCATAATTTCCGCCATCTCTTCTTGATACATTGTTTCTACTAATAATACTGGACTTTTACTCTAAATATAGATCTGCTATGAGATCACAGAACCGAATATACTACACGAAATTTGCTGAGCTCACGTTTTTGGCGAGAAGGGCAATAGAGAGCCCATTTCTTTTAGCGGGATGTGCGTCACTGTTCCAATTTTACGAGCACTTTAAATACGACCCAATACTCGTCATACTGATTGGTATTACGTTTTTATCATAAATGCTCAGGAGAGAAAACTGGAATTCAATGCAAGCAAATGTGTAAGTAGAGTGCAATGCACTCCCCAGGCTTAAGTTCATTAAACAATTGCAGTTGCAATTTTGTGACGCAGTTATGGCAATTGTGGTGATTGGTCAGTTGTAACGCGCGCGGGATAGTTGATCAATCGTCGCACTCATCGCGATTGCATCTGTAAGAGCTGAGTTATGAAAGCAATACTTTTTTGATTCAATAAGCTTCCGAATATCTTAGCTTCTTTAGTCAAAGAACTTACCGCGCATATATCTACATATGAGGATGAGGTAGCCGTTGACAGGTCCGGAATCTCAACAATCTCCGATAATTTCGCGACACATATCTAATTTTCAATGTTCTAGCCATTTGCGAGCAGGTCGAATAGCTAAAACATAACGTTAGTCGTTCTTTCCGAGCGGGCGATAAATTTGCAGGCTAATACGCAGCAGAGATCAATGAGCGAAATTATTGGTTCAATCTTTGCAAAGCGCGAGCGTGCGCCAGCGCATTTGCTGTTGTGTGTCAATTCTCCTTAACGAACGTCGCTCAATCAATACTTGAGTACGGCCGCCGTTAGTGTCGTAATTTGTGAGCAGTAGACGTTGCTTGGCTAAGTCGATTGACTGACAGCACAAACGCGATTTCTACCCTCCTTTTCATGTGTAGACCCTTGTAATTCCATCTTATCAGAGAAGTATTTCGATATTAGTTTAGCATTTGAAGACAGCTCTCATTTACTCTACTCATTTATCTAGTCCCAAGGGCGGTAATAGTTGTAGTTGGTGGATACGCGCGCTTCTTCTTCTTGTCGATTAAATGGGAATGCGATTAAAGCAAACGCTTATTCGCATCGCGGATAAAGAGGGAAGTTTTATGACCGCGCTTATTAATCTGCTTAGCATTAAGCATATTAACACAAGGAATATGAATTGCCAGTTCACCCGTATAACTAGTGAGAATTAATCTCTGAATTTATTTGCTACATCATTCTATCCTGGCTATAAGCTGCTCGTTGAGCAAAATATGAAAACTGCTACTATTGCTGTCAAATGTATCCTAGAATGTTGTATGATTCAACCAATAATAGCTTGCGCCACAGTCGTTGGCCAATATTCAAGGTCATTAAATAACTCAGTCGGGCGCGTGTCGTCTTGTAGAGTTTGAACTTGGCCCTATTGTAGTATTATCTATCACCTGAAATGAATTTATAAAATATAATTAACTTTTTTATTTTTGCTGTTCGCGCAGTTTCCGATGAAGATATGCTAAATACCACGAAACAATTGTTGCGTCGAAATTTAGCGAACTTGGTCGTCGACTGCGGTGTATTGTTAAACTGTTAGTGAATAATACGTTCCACAATCTTTCTAATCGAGACAGGCAACAGAGCCAAAAAATAACTGTGTTTTCCTGTTCACCGAAGCAATGGAGCCGACATAATTTGCAAACAGAGCCAAGGTGGAATCGGATTAAACAGGGCTAGAGCAACGATAGCAGCGAAAATTCGATTCCTTCCTCGCTCCAGCGTTCAATGATTGGGTTCGGACCGCTTTTTCGTCGCTCGCGCACTGGGCCAGAAGGAATGTGGTAAAAAGCGGTTTAACTAACTCTTTACCAGTGGGGGATCACCGCTGGACTGCGCCAGCGTTCGTTAGAGGTTTTTCTTCCTCGCTGGATGTCCTGCTCCCTCAATGCTTGTCCATGAGTGATAATTGTTGATCGCAATAGTACAAACAAGTTTGCTTGAAAAATTGGTTCAGCTGTTTGTAGCGTATGCTATAACGCGCTTCATAGTGATAGTCTTCATATGATGAGGGTGTGAATCGCAGCGCGCGAGCGAACGTCTGCTTGTAAAACTTTGCTGCAGTTCAAAAGGCGAAGCGATGTTAATTTTCATTTTGCAGACGAATCATTCCTAAAGACAGGGCCGGATGCAAATACTAATGCTTTAATTAAAATCTGCACTCTAAATAGCCTTGGGGTAGAAAAATGTATGATGTGAAGACGCGCGCATTTACGCTAACGGATAGGATGGGATGGCGGAACAGGCTAGGGGTGAAAGGCGGCCTCCGACTGCCCAAAACGTAAATGACAGTTTATTAATAGTTATGCTTTGTTTTGAAAGTTGCTGCTTCGGCTCTGAAGCAACTAGAGCACTTCTCGTTACTTCAATTTTT